>JAXQQM020080097.1:0-176761 GCA_034641835.2 Pinus albicaulis | reverse complement strand
TTAGGCCATAACAGATGCCATGGTGGAAGAGTATAATTTGATTTTTAGAAACAGTGCATGGGAGATTGTCCCAAGGCCGAAAGGGAAATCAGTGGTAGGTTCGAGATGGATCTACAAAGTGAAGCAAGCAGCTGGCGGGGGTGTGGAGAAGTATAATGCAAGATTTGTTGCCCGAGGCTTCTCACAGATTGAGGGGATCGACTATGAGGAAACCTTTGCACCTGTCGCAAGGTATTCTTCCATACGGAGCATCCTTGCTCTCTCAGCGCAGATGGGGTGGCACATTGATCAGATGGATGTGAAGACTGTGTTCCTCAATGGAGTGATTGAGGAGGAGGTGTACATAGAGCAGTGCAGGCTCAAAAGAGCACTGTATGGGTTGAAACAAGCACCTCGTGCTTGGTACAGATGGATCGACAGTTACTTTACCGGACTTGGATTCTCCAAGAGTGAGGCGGATCCGAACCTATACCAGATAGTGGTGGAGGGTAAGTTGCTTATCATTGTACCTTATGTAGATGATTTGATACTGACTGGTGATGAATAGTTGATACTCTCATGCAAGGCTGTTCTTGCAAAAGAGTTTGGGATGAAGGACTTGGGCCTCCTTCATTATTTCTTGGGATTGGAAATTTGGCAGCGCAGTGATGGAATATTTGTGTCTCAAGGCAAGTATGCCCAGGAGATACTGGAGAAGTTCAACATGCATGGCTGCAAGCCTATTGATACTCCTCTTCCTGGTGGTTGGAGGAAAGAGGATGCTACATCGGTAGAGGTAGTGGATGCCACTGTTTACCGACAGTTGGTGGGGTCACTCATGTATCTGGTCAATACACGACCCGACATATGCTACGCTGTTAACCAGCTTTCACAAGCTAGGTTTAAGCCTACCAAGCTATTTTGGAAGGCAGGCAAGCATGTATTGAGATATCTCAGAGGCACATCAAGATATGGACTTTGGTACAGACAGTTGGATGAGGTGAAGTTGTGTGACTTCACGGATGTAGATTGGGCAGGGAGCCCAATGGACAGAAAGGGCACATCTGGAGGGATTTTCAGTATCGGGTCGACAACAGTTTCTTGGTACAACAGGAAGTAGAGATCCGTGGCACTCAGTTCAGCACAGGCTGAGTATATGGCAGCGAGTTTGGCTGCATGCGAGGATATGTGGATGAGGAAGATCCTGGTCGAGTTGTTCAGTTCACACTTAGATCCTACTGTGATATATTGCGATAATCAAAGTTGCATTAAACTCTCGGTTAATATAGTATTTCATGATAGATCTAAACACATTGACATCTGGTACCATCATATCAGAGATTATGTGCAGCGGAAGATCATGTTACTTTCATACATTCCCACGGAGGATCAAGATGCTGATATCTTGATGAAGGCGCTCACCAGGAGAAAATTCGAATACCACAGAGGCAGGATCGGGGTGGCAGATAATCCCTATCTTGTTGAGAGGGAGTGTTGATATTGCAACAAGATGATGAGCTTAGTGGAAAGAAGTCACCTTCACTGAGTGTCCCCATAGGCTATTTTTGGCGCAAAGTCTATTTTTAGACATGTCGATCATATTCTATGAGTTGCAAGATGCTATTTGTGGATGGTTGGTCAAGTTGGAAAAATAGATGGAATTATATTTTTAGACATAGTGGGCGGAATCTATTTTTAGATTTCCAGTCTAAAAATAGATATGTCGAATATTATTAGCTCTTAATAATATTTGGACTATAAACATTATCTTATTATCTTGGAGCACTTCAGTTAAGTGCACAGATGTGGTACAGGACCTGACAGAAGGAATTACACTAGTCCTGAGGGTTAAATGGAGCTATTGGATGGAGACTTCAGTTAGAACTCATGTGAGAGAGTTTGGTGGAGTTGATTGAGGAAGTTAATGGAGTTTTGTTCAGTTTAACTGAGTTAAACATAGTTGAGCTAGTTGTATCTAGTCCAACTGATTGATACACTAGTGAGAGTGGTGTGAATTAATTATTAATTAATTCACTAATTATAAACTCATTAATAAAATAAAGAATACATCAGTTAACTACAGTGCATGGACAGTTTCAGTGGAGACCAGTGAAGAGGTAGGTGAAAGGGCAGTGTGACTATATTGGTGCATGAGTTTGCACCACACATTGATTGAGATGCCAATGAGGATTGCGCAGTGCAAGATTGGTGAATATGAGTTCATTCAGAGCGATTCTTCAGCAGTGATTGTGCAGTAGAGGTATGCTAGCAGGTGGCAGAGATTGGAGCATGTGATTTGCTAGATCAGACCTGATTAGTGTGTAGCCATTGGAGATTGTATTGAGAGCTTGTGAGGAGCTTGTTGGGGGTTTTTAGCTTTAAGATTTCGCATAAAATAGTGTGTTCATATGTGTGAATGTTTATGGTTTTAATGTGCGCATGCGATTGTTTTTATTTCCGCAATTAATGATCAATGGTAGAAGAGATTCTGTATTGTGCATGAAGTCAAATAGTGTGTGATCGGGAGAATCTTGGATGTATAACATATCAGTCATATAAATTTCTACTGGTGATGATTATGAACATGTAATTTACACATAGTATAATCATGAACCAATTGACAGTAACATGGAGTTTGTTCTACCAATTGAAGCACATGGAACTTCTGCTGTTAATATTCTTAATGGCATTGTTGAACATGTAGTTGAGAATGACAATGTAGTTGAAAATGACATTGTTGATAATGAACTAGGAATAAAAAATGAACAATTGACATTTCCAAGCCAAGTAACCCCACCATCATGGCTAGCATAAGCCATGATTAATTTGAACAAACATAGTGTCTCAAGAACGAATGAAAAAATCATGAACATGCCTTCATAACCAACATAATTGAACAATGAATTGTTTACTTTTTTATGGACACTAGATCAATGTAAGAATATAGTGCACAAAAAGAGGCATCAAATGAAGAGAACAATAGATTTCAATTAGTTGTCTCAGACACTAAAAGGCAAGTGCCATGCAATGACATGCATGTGGGAGGGGTGGAGAAGTTACTTGGCTAGTTCCTAAAGCTACCAGTAGAGAGAGTTTCAATGAAAAAAAAAAAGGAACACCAGGTACACTTTGTTTGGGCCGAAGTTCACAATTACTTACTTCATAAGACTATATAAACCTATTAGTCGAGTTTGAATTTTTTTTTTTTGAAATTAAGCTATTAAAACAAAAAAATAAGGATTTAGCCAAGGAGAATAAGGCAACAAGGATTGTTGCAGCACAACGTCAAGTAGATGAAAATTTTGAAAGAGAGAAAGTAAGGTAAGAGAAGGACCATAAAAAAAAAATGGAAAGATGAGAAAAGGAAGCAAGAAAGGCTAAACAAATGCTTGAAAAGGAATAAGGGATGACCGATATGGTTAACAATGATGTAAGAACAACTGATGAAACCAGGATTATGTCAAACACATTGGATAATATTGCAGATAATAGATCATTATTCCAAGACCTCATAAAAATTCAAGTCCCTCACTATCAAAAAGGGGGTTTACCCACTTGCTTTATTCCTACCAAAGAAGCTGTAAATTCTATGTATGCTCATCACACACCTCCACTTAATGCAGAGGTTAGTAGTTTTAGCAGCCTATAATTTCAGAAAATTGGTGAGACCGAAGCTGCGAAGAGCACACTTGAACCACTTTGGGATTCTAGGATCTAGCCCTCCTGAATCCAGAGAGGGATATCTCTATAAGTGCGAAGATTGATTTATCTTTAAGGCTTTTGGGCATGATATTAGGCTAGTTATCAAGAACAAGGGTTTTTGTTTGGTTTTGGATGGTTGAGCATGATTTTCATTTGAGTGGAAAGTCTTAAAATGAAAGAGTTTCAAAGGGGTGAAGGTATAAGAAATCAGAACAAGATTTAGTTGATAGGATAGATATGACGCTGGTTTTAGTCCATTGGGCTATGGAGTCATAAAAGGTTTTAATTGTGCAACAATTTCAAGAGTGGTCCAAGGGGAAAGTCAACTATATCACAAGATCTCTTAGATAAAATGATGGAATGGAACAATAAAAGTGTTGAAGGGTTGGAAAAAGACAATAATTTCAACTAGGATTTATTAGTCTTTCCAAACAAGAAAAGCCTTTTAAGTAACTATTTAAAACCAACCAAAGGACAGGGCTAACCATAGACTTCTTTGGACAAGCTTGTATTAAAGCTAACTTATCAGACAAATAATCCAGTAATCCACATAATTAATTTCAGAAGGGATGAAAACAGATAAGAAAAACGAAGTGCAGCCTAAGATCAAATAAGATACTTTTAAATCTAAACTGCTTTTAGCATACTCTTAGGGAAAATTTCAGAATTACCTTTGGAGAAAGAACTAGAAGACAGGGCAAACCATAAAATTTTCTAGTTTATCTTTACTGAGTATATAATGAAAATATCATTTAAGAACTAATTTTCAAGCTTCATACATCAAGACAGGGGCAAACCAACATTCCTTGATTATGTTTACACTTTACTTAAGACCTTCTTAAACACACAATTTGGAGGAAAACAATGAGATAAAGCTTATCAGTCAGAGAAAGGTACTGTAAACAGTAAGTCCTAACTCTATGCTTGCTATTCTTTATCAGAGAATAAGTGGACAATATGGCATACATGAAAGGGAAACAATAACACAGAAATAAGCACTTCACCAGTGATATAGACCAGGATCCCAAGAATCAGCTTGTATATTGATGTCAATCCAGCTACATTCTTCAAGTCCAATGTTTCAGTTCAGCAATCATATTCTCTTCTCAGGCTAACTTATTTGATCACAAACAGAGCTTCAAGAGCCTCTGAACACTATTTACATGTAGAAAGTTTTGAGCACAAGTATTACATCAAATTTCTGCAACCAACCCTTTACATTGAGCTCCTCAAGAAGATTTTATAGGAAAATGAGGAGGTGGAAATATTTCTAGGGTTCAAGTATCATTAATTCTACGGTTAATGCAATTCTCTGCCTTGAAAACCATGCAAGGCATAAGGCAGGAAAAAATTCGATCTATATCTCTATTTCATAACTCTGTTTGGCTTTCGAGGCTTAGTGGATTAAAAGATTTGACTTTAAGGCTATTTATTATCCTTGTAATAACTCTGCTGACAGTTTACATTAGTTTCTTTGATTTGAAATAACTGTTGAACTGTATTGAGGCAAATATCACTGACTGAGGCAATAACTCTGCCTCCTTTGAATGATTTGATGCTACAGGTGGCTTTTGGTAGCTGAGAGGATTCAATTAGCCTCTGATGTGGCAGTGGAGGCTTTCTTGGACTGATAGATATTATTGTTTTTCTTTAAACACTGTTAATTTTCTTTAGCTATGTGTTTTAGGCTTAATTAGGCCTAATTTTTGTCTTTTTTCTTCAAACTGTGTTTAATTGAATGGATTAGGCATTTAAATAGTCGATTTGGGCTATAATCCCCCAAAACTGTGTAAACAATCTTCAATTCTTCAACTCTGCTGTGACTAGATTCTTTAACACTGATACTCATTGATTGATTTAGTTTTGCCGTGTCTTGTTGATGTGCAGGTGCATAGAGGGTTTTAAAATGACATCAGTGCTCATGAGGCACTGATAAAACATAATTTGGAACCCTACAGAATGATATTATTGATGAATAAAGGCATGGGGGATCATCATCCCTGGCCTTCAATTTTATTTTTAAAACATTTGAAAAAACCATTAAAACCTGCACAATAAAGGAAAAATTAGAAAAAATATTTCGGGGAAGGTTAAAACTGCTTCAGAGGTTTTGGTTAGATCGTGGCCATTGGATGAAAGCATCCAACGACGAGGATTACTTTGCCGAGGTCAAAAGGAGAGGTGGTTGAATAACGGTGGGGAGATGAAAACGGGGCCATCGATCTACAAAGATCAACAGTCGAGATAGACCAGGGAAAAATAATGTAGAGGGGCCACTTTATAATGAAACAGGGGAAATTATAAAGAAAATGGGTCAAAAACCTTAATCGGCAGCGAAATAGGCATAGATGAAATTTGGGGTTTCTTGAAGGATTCTGGGCCGTTGGATTGGTTTGGCCATAGAGATCAACGATGGAGATTGCTTTATACAGCCCCTTGGAGGATGGGTGGAGGGCGATGAACTGAGGGCCAAATCGAATGCGAGCCGTTAGATCTCAGAGATCAACGACAAAGATCTATTTCGGGAAAATGAAACGAGAAAGGGAAAGGTGGTTTCGGCTGAAGAAACCTCCGGTTTTGCGCAACAAAAAGGGAGATAGGTAGTTTTACCTTTTTGAACATGATATGCGTTACTAGCCGACACGTGGCCCTTTAAAACCGCCCTCATTGCGTAATTTTGAAACACTATCTTTCGGGCTTAAATTTATTCGAAACTACACGTTGGTCGTCAGATTTGGGGCTTTAGATCGGACGGTCGAGAGGAGAGTGCGATGGCGAGGAGATGCACGGGTGAAAAGAGGTGGGGTAGGGTCAAGGCGATTTCAATCTTGACCATCAGATCAGGGATGGATGACGGAGATTCAATCTAGAGAAAGGTAGGACCCAAAGGAGTTAGGCCTATCAGGTTGAATCTAGACCATTGGATCTTCAATATGGATGGCGGAGATTTGATTATGGGAAGGGTAGGACCCAAAGGAATTGGGCCTATCAGGTTGAATCTGGACCGTCGAATGAGTGGAATGAATGGCCCAGATCCAATTGTGGGGTTAATGAAATAACATATAAGGTAGGGGCTGGGCGGAGAATGGATCAATGTGGGCTGTTGATCTACAGAGATCAACGACAGAGATTTCCCCGAAAAACTTTATAAAGCGGGGTTTCATGAAATTAACAAAGGGTGCGAGGATTGATCTAGACCATCGGATCTTAGTTTATGGATGTCCCGATGCAATCGAAAGATTGTGATCGGCGGGGGCAAGGGGAAACAAGCACCGATGCGATTATATGTGGACTGTCAGATCTTTGGAGAGATCGACGGTTAGGAATGAATCGGAGGTCCAAAGGCGGAGGGATGGGCTTATGAAAAAGAGCGATGTGGGCTGTCGGATCTGAGCCTGGAAGGGGAGATTAACGGATGAGAAGCCATCGGAAGGTGGCCAATCGGAGGGGGAAATGAATATTAAAATATGCCCGACGAAAAATCTCCGATGCGAGATCCTGAAGATCGTTTGATCGTTTTAGATCAATGGTTAGGATTCACCCAACCAATGAACCATTGGGTTTCTTTATAATATAAAAAATGGGGTTTTTAGTTAAAATATAAAGAGAAATTTTTTTTTGGGGAGGGGTTTATATGGTGTTTAGCGCCTGATTGCGGGGCCTTTGGGTATATGAAAAGATGAAGGGATTGGGGGTTATAAAGAGGAGCCAATCGCATCGGCACTTTCCTTTAAACAAAGAAATGTGCCCATCGTAAACCTCCGATTGCGATTAGCGCTCGGGACTTTAACTCGTGGTCATGGGCGCAGGTTATATGGTGGGGAAGTGGTTTTGGGGCTAGGGCCAAAAGGGCTTAAGGCCTTAGCACAAAAGGCTGCCCTTTTTATGATTTCTCAAGGATTTTGAAAGATTTCGATAAGGCAAAAAAGGAGTTTTAAACCTTATCAAAGGGGTTTTTATGAAGGGAAGAAGGGAAATGAGGGAAAACAGAGGAATTTTATGAGGTAAAAGGGGATAAAAAGGAGGTTAATTTTGAGTGGAAGAAGGGGTAAAAATGAAGGGAAAAATGGGTTTTCAACAGTCTTTTTCTTCAGGAAAACAACAGAATTTCAGAGTTTAAGAGGGAAACAGTAGTGAAGAATAATCAAAGTATAAGATATCTTCACAAGACTTCAAGAACTAACAATTTGGCAATAAAATTGTTTCTTGAAGGCTTCAAACAGTCATTTAGCCACCATTTGATATGAAAAATTTTATAGGTGGCTAACAGTGGCTCCACTTGGGGATGTAACCTTCTTGAAGGTGTCAAGAACTTCAGACTTGTATTCTCTAGGGGGCTGATCAATGCCTCATCCATTGGGCTGCAACCTTTTTTACTTGGATGATTTTATTTTGTTCTGATAATGTTAGCAGCCATGAAAAACAATGAAACTCTATCAAACAAGCTTTCTACCTACCCAATCCTACTAATCTGACATTTTTTCTTCTTTAAGAGTGCATTTGGATTGGAAAACTCTTTTACAAACATTTTATTCTTTTGAAAACAAAAAACTAATCTACGTCTACTTATTATTTCTCCATGAACTCAGATTAAATAGTTGAGTTCATAAGCTTCTCTATCTAACTACTATCTGTTAGGATTAGACTGTCTAATAGATTTTTATTCTCTAAATTCTAAAACAGAAATTTAAAAGAATACAAGTCAGGATTGAAGAGTCTAACTTGTTGCTGATCTATGGCATAAAAACAAGCTGCACATAGATTTATTATTTGCAGAAAATTACATCAAAATGATGAAGGCTTAAGATCTGAAAGTTTTAAGCACATCCTTCTCCTTTCTTCAGCTCTGTTTTTTGAGTTTGTTTGAGCTGTTTTTTCTTTGTTATCTGGTTCAAGTTTTGAGCATATCAAAACTAGTTTGCTTCTATCTTTGACTCATGATTTAAACAGATTAGAGCCATCCCTCTTTTGGAAACTTAGGTTCAGATTTTGAACTTGTTTGAACCTTTATTTTCTACCCTAATCTACCTAATTGATAAGCCAAGATTAAATTGTTTGGAAAATCTAGTTTCACTAACCTATCAGCAGTAAATTTAAAAACTAATTAGTCATGATTAGGCTCTATGACTAACTAGGAGTGTGTTTTTAAGGAGTGGCATTTGAGCTTGCACACTTTCAGACTTTGTTTCTCTTTTTTTGTATTGGGCTATACCTTTCTTGTTTTTACAATTTTCCCTCTTTTCTCTTTCTATTGTTTTTTGTATTTTTGATTTTTCTAACTTTGAATGCAATGATGGATGAAATATTTATAATGAGAAAAAGATAAAAAGGCTTCACACTAATATGGTCAAGAGAAGTAATGTTTGAGTATCCTGCCATTGACAGGACCCCCAAACAGTTCAGCTCCACTCAATTCCTGCAATAAATAAGCATTGATACCAGCAGTAGAATGAATAAGATAAGGGCCAAGCCATAAGTTATCAAATTTCCCATGTTTGCCCTTGCCTTCTCTCCTTGAATCCCACTTTAACACTTTGTCACCAATGTTAAAATTACTGGCCTTTGTCCTTCTGTCAAAAAGCTTCTTGATGCTCCCTTGCTTTTTTTAATGCTCTGTTGTAGACCTCCTCCCTGGTTTGCTGAAGATGTATAGTTTGATTAATCCTTCTGATCATGTCATTGTCTTCAGACTGCACTTCTTGGATCAAATTCATAACTGGCACACCTAGGTTGGTTGGAAAAATTGCATCTATTCCATACACAAGTTGATAGGGTGACATTCTAATAGATTTCTTAAGTGTTAATCTGTTAGCCCATAGTGCATGTACTAGCTTTGTGTACCAAGACTTCTTGTTGTCCTCCAACAACTTCCTGATTATGTTCACCAAACTCTTTTTTGAGGTTTCTGCCAGCCCATTGCCTTGAGGGTAATAAGCAGTAGAATGACCCAATGTTATCTGATATTTGTGACATAATTCAACCATCTTCTTGGATCCAAATGCTGAAGCATTATCAATGATGATCTTCCTAGGACAACCAAATCTAGAGAGGATATGAGTTTCAATGAATTTTATGATGACAGAGTCATTGGCTTGCCTATAAGGGATGGCTTCTATCCATTTGGTAAAGTAGTCTGTTGTAGTGAGAATCCATCTATGTTGGGCAGATGATGGTGGATGGATTTCTCCTATGAAGTCAAGTCCCCACTGTTGAAAAGGAGCTTCAACAGTGATTGGATGCAAAGGTAAGGGAAGCAATTTTCTTTTGCCTTCAAAAAGTTGGCATTTATGATAGGCAATGATCATTTTATGTACATCTAGAAAGAGGGTGGGCCAATAGTAACCAGCTCTAAGGATTTTGTTGGATGTAGTCTTCCAGTAGAGGTGGCCTCTACATTCTCCTTCATAGAACTCATGCTTAACCTTCTCTGCATCATTTTCAGGCAAACATTTAAGCAATATCCCACTTGCATTTTTCCAATAAAGACATTTATCTATAATGTAGTAGTTTACAGATTTTAACTTTAAAAACCTTTCCTTTGTTTTTGATAAACCAGGAGGTGTATTCAAATTAAGAAAAACATACAGAATATCAGAATACCAAGAGGAATTCATAAAATGGTCTTCAACAATGGGAGTTGATAATTCCTCTTGTTCATCTAAAGCATTTATCATATTTATATCAAGAACTTCAAAATTTGATTCAACCATTAATCTAGCTAGACCTTGGCCTTTAATGAATTTAGTGGGCTTGATTTCTAAATCATATTCAAGTATCACAGCTATCCACTTACCTCTCTTACCATCTGGGTCTTGTGTTAGAATGTATTTCACAACTGAGTTTGGCACAAATGAAATTACATGGGAGTGTAAAATATAAACTCTCAAGTCTTTTAAAGCTTTGACTAAGGCAAAGGCTTGTTTCTCCATAATATTATACTTCAGAGTTGTATCTCTCAATGCCTTGCTAAAGAATGCAATGGGCTGCTCTTGTACTTGTGGATTTTTCTGCAATAGGACAACAGCTAATGTATGTTCTGATGCAAATGAAAAAATATAAAAATCCTTTGAAAAATCGGGACTTATTAGAACTGGTGTTTTGGTTAATGCTTGTTTCACCAGTTCAAAATATTTCTTTTCTTCCAAGGTCCATTTAACTCATTCTCCTTTTCTTAGCATGTTTTTTATATTCCTAAGGAGCTCAGCTAAGTTGGGTATGAACCTTCTCAAGAAATTAATCTTTCCAATGAAAGATTGAAGTTCCTTGATGTTTCTAGGATGAGTGATTTGCAATATAGCGTCAATCCTTTTTGGGTCTATCTTTATCCCCTCTTCTGATATTATGTGTCCAAACAGTTTACCTTCTTGGAGACCAAATAGTGTTTTCTTAGGATTTAAATATATCCCAAACTTTCTGCATTTCTCAAATACTTTTCTCAAGTGTTCTAAGTGCTCTTCATCTGTATTGGAAAAAACAGTGACATCATCAAGGTAAATAATGATGAAGTAGCCCAATTCTTCCGAGAATGCAATGTCCATGGCTCTATGAAAAGTAGTACTAGCATTCATTAAACCAAAGGGCATTTTCACATACATGAAAGTGCCCCAAGGTGTAGTAAAAGTTGTCTTTAATTGATCATCAGGATGTACTAAAATCTAATTGTATCCTGAATAGCCATCTAGCAAAGAAATTCTTTTAGAATCAACTACCCTTTGTAAAATATGATCCATCTTGAGTAAAGGGTAGTTGTCCTTTAATAAAGATTTTTTTAAGTCTCTAAAGTCTATACAAAGCTTAATCTCTCCTGTTTTCTTCCTAACTGACACTAAATTAGACACCCACTCTGAATATCTAATAGGGACAATAATACTAGCTTCATACATTTTCTTGATTTCCTTCTCGACCAAAGGTAACTGAATAGGGTTCATTCTGCGCAGTTTTTGTTTAAATGGATTTTGGTTTTCCTTGAGAGGTATCTTGTGCTGAATTATCTCAGTGTCATAGGATTTCAGATCCTCATAAATCCACGCAAAAACATCAGAAAATTCTTTAAATAGCTCTATGTATTTGAGTTTGATGTAAGCTGGTAGAGTTTTAGACAGTTTGATCATCTTTGGTTTTAGGTCACTGCCTATATTACACTCTTCAACTTCAGTTTCCACAATTTCCAGCTTTGGCTTCTTAGCCACATCATTTAAATCAAACAACTCCTCTAAAGGGACCAGACCCTTTGGAAAAATTTGATTGTTAGATTGCAGAGTTTATAAGTCTTCTTCTCCTAACTCTGAACTAATTTCTGCTGTGTTTTCAAGTTTGTTAGATAACAGATTTACATCAGTCATCTTTGGAGACTCTTCTTCTTCATCAAGTATATTTTCTTCACTAGGACAGTCTATTTCATGGTCTGAATCGGAACTTGGCAGTTCAAATTCATTTCTGGACTACAGGAAGTCTTTTATTTGTTTGTCTCCATCAAACACTTGGCAATATTTCTCATTATCAGGCACAACTGGTCTGAATTTAATTTAAGTTGTGCATTGTTTGGTTTCAAAAGGTGTTAAGCATGTTCTAGCTGCAAAAGCTAAACTGTGGGCCATGATATTATTTTCTCTTGGGACAAAAATAAGTTGGGATTCCTCAAAAGTTTTCAATAAATACATGACATTGTTCCTATAGGATCTAAGTCTAGGGTGTTTGGCGTTGTATTCCCCATTTACTTGCCTAATGATTAAATCTAAATCCCCATGAAATTTTATTCTTTTGGCTCCTAATTTCTTCAACAACTGTAAGCCTAAAAGAAGGGATTGGTACTCTGCTATGTTATTCGAACACTGGAAATTTAATCTGTAGGAATGGCCTTTAGTGTGATTATTCTCAGTGCTATGTATCCAGATGCCTGCACCAGCATTAATCTTAGTGCAAGACCCGTCAAAGTTCATACTCCAAAGAGGATTAGCTTCGGGTTCATCAGTTTGGTTACTATCCTCTTCCACTAGTGTGCTTTCAGATTGTTCTTGTAGATCAACACTTTGTTGAATTTTTTTTAATTCCTCAAGTTTTTCATTGAGTTGAGGACTACTTTCTTGAATCTCAAGGTTTAAAAGCAAAGGATGAATGATTTGTAGCTCTAGAACTGCGTTTTGTTTGCTGTAGTTTTCAGGTTTAGCAAACTATTTTGACACTTCTGTGCTATCTTCCTCCTCCTCTCTATCTGCCATTAATTCAGTTAAGGTCAATTTTTCATTGAATGTTTCATAATTGAAAAGGATAAATGAGTCAAGGTCTGTATTTATAGAATAAAGGGGAGATTTTTGTGATCTCTCTTGGCTAGTAACCATGTATTGCATATGGGACTCCCTATAAAGTCTTCTTGTTTGCTTAAAAACAGGGATGGTCACATAGGTCATATCCATCTGCATCGTTCCTTTTAACTTAGCTCCCTAAGATCTTGATAACGGAATACAATACTTTTGGGGGTACATCAGCCACAACAATATCCATGACTAAACACTTGGCTGGAATTTGTGCTAAGTTTACATAGAGGTCTTTGATTAATCCTAAACATTTCACTCTACTTGAGTCAAAAGAGTAAAGATCTTTGTATGGCCTAGTGATTTCAAGGCCTAAGCTCTCCATTACAGCTTTGAGCATTAAATTGTGAGAGGCCCCTGAATCATGCATAGCGTTGTGCAAAATTTTTTCATGAACATTTAAACTAACATAAAAAGGAGGAACGGGTCCCTCTTGATATCTACCCTCAATCTTAGGACCAAATATGAGCTCTGGTTGGTCATCATTAAGATTGACAGTGTCATTATTCTCTTCTATGTTAAAAGCCTTCAAAATTTGAGATCTATATACATCTTGGGCAGCTAATTCAGTGAGAGGAACAGACATCTTGATTCTAGCAATTTCCTGCTCCAAACTAAAAGGCATTTGATTCTTTGAAGTGTTTGTTTCAGCCTTATTAACTGCCACTCTATTAGAAAAATCAGTTTGCTGACTTCCTCTATTTACATATGTCAAAATTGTTTTAACAGGGGCACTAGCTGAGGTGCTAATGCTACTAAGGTCTGCACTCTATTTTTCAGTACTTTGAGTGCCTTTTTCTTTGTTTTTATCGGAATTTCCAGCCACTATTTTGTCTTTCTGTTTCGTAGTCTTTGGTTTATTCACAGGGCTGTTTTTTGCAGAACTTTCAGAGATCTTAGTCTTGGGAGTTTCCTGATTACTTTTACTCCTAAGGTCATACTCTTTTTGAGTCTCTATGATGACATTTTCCATTTCTTGATAATAATATTCATCTTCTACTCTCTTGTCATCATAGGGTGTATATAGACCTTGTTTTCTATTGTAATGACCTTCAAAATCATCATTATCTACTCCCAACATATTTATGTCATATTCCTCTGTCTGTTCTAATGTTTCCTCAACCTCACTTACATAGTTTTGATGAAAAGGAGGAGTGATCTGTTGATCATCCTCACTTGGTTTGTTTTGAGGTTGGTTTCTCCTAAAATTCTGATTTTGGTTTTGATTTCTGTTTTGAGGAGTTGTTTGGTTTTGAATAGCTTGTGCTCTCTCAAGTATGCTCATCTTTTTCATCATCTCCTCCATCATTCTTTCCATTTTTGAGCTAGATGTGGAAGGTGAAGATTCCTCCCTAAAGGACACTTTCTTCTCATTCTTCATTCTTGCTCTTTTCTCCATTAAATTAACTTCCACAGCAAGAGCTCCTTTTTGCATATCTTCAAGAGTCAGAGGATCTCTTTCTCCCAGCTGATAGGCCATTTTAGGATCAAATCCTTTAGGAATTTTTTTTAAATCTAAGCCTTGTGGAGGTTTTAAGTTTGGGGGAAGGGCATTATAAACACTGTTAAACCTAGTGCAATAAGCTTGTACACTTTCCCCAGTGTTTCTGTGGAGATTCTTGTAGTCCGAAAGTATTTGGAGATGGTTTTTTCTCACTTCCCATTTGTTTAAGAATAACTAATGGAAGGCTTGGAGATCATTAATACTGTGAGGGGTTAAGCCTTTGAACCATTTTCTTACTTCTCCCCCTAAACTTTGAGCAAATAATCTAAGTTTGACAGTTTCATCATCAATCTCATTTCTGTCAAAGTAGTCATTCATCTTATCCACATGTTGTGAAGCCGTAGTTGCATTACTGGCATCATACAATGGTATCTTGGACTGATAGTCCTGTGGAAGATTGACTAAAGGTAAAGGAAGGACAAGGGGAGCATAGGAGGTGGGGGTGGATTTACAAGAGGTGGATTAACAAGAGGGAAAGTGGGCTGAAGTAGAGTGTTTTGGACAATGGGTGTATTGGTAGTAGAAGTGGATGGGCCAACAATAGATTGCTGAGCTAATATTGGATGAGAGAAACCAAAATTGTGAAGGAAATGTAAATCTGGTGGTGTAGTTTCTCTACTACTAGGATTTTCACTTCTTTTTGGGGATGAAAGTGAAGACTCTGAATCTAACTAATCTAAATCCTCAAGTGACCTAGTTCTAAATGGATTTCTTAAGTCAACTTGTGGATTTTGTAGAGCTGCAAGGTTTTTAGGAACATAACTGGTTCTATGGGGTGATCTGAAAGCAGTTGAAGACTTAACCTCAGGAGACTTCCTAAGGATTCTTTCAGGGTTATCAACTATCTCAGGTGGGTTTGGGTCAGGATAGGCTCTAGTATAAATATTTCTAGGAGCCACTATGTTGTGTTTTTCAGACCCTAGTAAACAAGAAAATTTTAACCAAATATGACAATATTTAAGAGGCTAACTGATCTTTTAAACAAGAAAAATTTAATCCTAAAGTCCTCTAACTGAGTTTAAATGATGTTATGATGATAATGGGTTTTCCCAGTGGAGTCACCAGGGGGAAATTTTTAGCTCTTTTGGAGGTAAAAGGTTTTATGGTCCACCACCATGTTTATTTGAATACCAACCTGAAATATTTTTGGGTTTTCTGAGTTATTTCAGTCCTATGGGTTCTAAGAGTCACCTAAATTAGTTTCAACACTTAGGTATGGTGATAAGACAAAGAGAGTTTACTCTTATGGCTAAGCTAGCTGATCCTTCAAGGTTTGATAAGCTCTTATGAGAATCCTAAGGTTTCCTTAGTTTGTCATCGATTCAAATAAGTTTTATCATGATTACCATTTGCTTGGTAGTGCTTGAAGAGGGATGCTTGTGCTCAAGGGTTTTTTATGAGATCTTAAGGGTACCTCAGATGAAATTCTGACTCAGTCCCTAATGGAGTTGCTAGAAATGTTAGTTCTGGTGGCTCAATTGGCTAATATACCAAATGTTCTTGAATCAAGGGCTTTTTGGAGTTTTAAGGTGTACTTAGATTCTCACTAACTCAAAAATCCCTAGTGGAGTCGCCAGAAATGTTAGTTTTGGTGGCTCAACTAGCTAACATAACAAATGTAATTGAATCAAGAGGTTTCCTGAGGTCCCAAAAGTATCTAGGATGAAGTTTTCTCAGAAAATCCCCAGTGGAGTTGCGAGAAATGTTAGTTCTGGTGGCTTAACTGGCTAATAGAACAAATATCATTGAATCAAGAGGTTTCCTGAGGTCCCAAAAGTATCTAGGATGAAGTTTTCTCAGAAGGTCCCCAGTGGAGTTGCCAGAAATGTTAGCTCCCCGTAATTTTAGCATATTGGTGAGATCGAAGCTGCGGAGAGCACACTTGAACCACTTTGGGATTCTAGGATCTAGCCCTCCTAAATCCAGAGAGGGATCTCTCTATAAGTCCAAAGATTGATTTATCTTTAAGGCTTTTGGGTATGATATTAGGCTATTTATTAAGAACAAGGGTTTTTTTTGGTTTTGGACGATTGAGCATGATTTTTAGTTGAGTGGAAAGTCCTAAAATGAAAGAGTTTCAAAGGGGTGAAGGTATAAGCAATCAAAAAAAGATTTATTTGATAGGATAGATATGACGCTGGTTTTTAGTCCATTGGGCTATGGAGTCATAAAAGGTTTTAATTGTGCAACAATTTCAAGAGTGGTCCAAGGGGAAAGTCATCTATATCACAGGATCTCTTAGATAAAATGATGGAATGGAACAATAAAAGTGTTGAAGGTGTTAGACTCAGTCTTGTCAGTCCTCTATCATTTCTCGTCATTTGCTATCATTAAATGCCATTTTGGGTCAAAGAGAGTCATTTTAATTCTTGAGTCCAAGGTTTTGTCTTCAGAAGTGCTTCAATAACTTGTGCAGGCCAGAGGAAGGTTCAATAAGTTTCTTATTTCAAGAGTTTCATCGTCATTAATGCTCAAGGATGATTCTTCTCCAAAACCCAGTTTTGGAGAAGAAATTGGCAAATTAGTTTTTTGTAATAACCATGTAATTTTCTGTCTTGAAGATTTCAAATGCAAGCTCTATGTCACCTTGCCAAACTTCATGCTAAATATCCCTGCAAAGCAGACAAAGAAAAGCCATCATTCAAGTCAGAAAATCAAAAAGGAAATTTGAAAAGCAGAGATGGAGGAGTGTGTGGACCTGATTATGAAAGAGTTAAAAATAAAGGGTGTGTATAATGACCACACTCTTGCTTATCAGAGCCGAGTTGGACCTGTGGAGTGGTTGAAACCTTATACCGATGATAGAATCAAACAGCTAGGGAAGAAGGGAGTGAAAAGTCTTCTCACAGTACCTATCAGGTTAATCATTCATTTGAATATCATGAATTTTTGGACAAAGGTCTCCTAATTTAAGGCATATTATTTCACTTTAAAGTGTGAGACTGACTAGCCAAAATGCATAACCATCTTGTGTGAACTAAGTCTTTCTCCAAAAAAAAAAATTGAAGTGTTGTAACCAAGAGTGAACTTGAGAACTTTTGTGTTATGGAAAAGTCTATATAATTTGAACTGATGGTGGAATTCCTGGTGGTGGTATGTGGGAGAAAAATGTACTACTCTCAGAAGACAGGCTCTGCAAATTTGGATGTCTTATAGCTATTTTGGTTATTGTAATGAAAATTACAGTTTGACATGAAAGGATCAAGTTAGCATAACTTGGTCGTAAGATGAATATGAGATCTGCAATTTCAATTAACATGAGATCCCAAAACTATTGAAAATAATTTTATTCTCAGTTGTATAAAGAAGTAAATTCTTGGGCTCCATTAAGGATACTTCAGATTTGAAGCTCTAGTAAAATCAGTGTAATTATGTGCTTCTACATTGGATTTTATGGTCTTGATAAAATATAGCTTTGTCAGTGAGCACATTGAAACACTAGAGGAAATTGACATGGAATACAAAGAATTGGCCCTTGAATCTGGTATCGTGAACTGGGAGCGTGTGCCAGCATTGGGATGTGAACCTACCTTCATTTCAGATTTGGCAGATGCTCTAATTAAGGGGCTTCCTTATGTTGGAGCAATGGCTGTGTCAAATCTTGAGGCTCGCCAGTCTCTTGTACCATTGGGCAGTGTGGAAGAGCTTCTAGCTACTTATGATTCACAACGTAGAGAATTACCACCGCCTGTTACCCTGTGGGAATGGGGTTGGACGAAGAGTGCAGAAATGTGGAATGGGAGAACTATGCAGGTCACTATATTCCTCAATTGGCAGAGCTTGTTGTGGAGTAGAACATAAAAGATAAGATAGTCAATCTGAAAGCGTATAGCTATTGGCAACCCATTGCTCGATTTCGTCACAGATCTAAATGCAAGGGCCGAATTCTTATGGTCCCATGGCCTTGTATCTGATCCAACATACAATATGATGAATACGCGCTGCAATTATAGTCGCCTTCTAACAGAGGCCTTCAGTGGCAGAGTGTCATCAACCTGTGAGGAAATTTACTCGATTGTTAGCATGGAAGTCAACAAATACATTAATAAATACAACTTTGCAATAGAAAGTTGTTTGTCATCTCTTCTTATGCAGAAATCTAAGATGATGTTAGAGGTGACAGGAAACAACAACAGTTTCGACAAGGCCAGCGCGACGCATAGAAGGCAAACGCGGCGCATAGAAGGCCAGCGCGGCACACAGGTCCAAAATATTATGAGGCTTCTATTGTTGGAACATCGACTATCAGAAGAGCATTTAGATGCCATTTGGGCTACTAATGAAAAGCTAGACCAGTATGATGCGGTGAAGGCCATTGTCTTTGACCTTATTGCTGATTTAGCTTGGTCATTTTCAGACAAACAGTTGGATAGTCTCTTTGGTAGGTTGAAACATGTTCAGGGTCGATCCACAGGTGACATTATTAAAATCCTTACCTTCTTGAAGAAACTTGCACAAAGTGACAACAAAGGAATTATGGCCGAAATATTACTTGAGTTACTGTGGAACATGATGTATATGGGAGAAGCACCTGGTGAAGTACTCGGGTCTGGAGCATTTACTGAAAATCCTTGGTCACTATATCTCAGTTGATCGTGCAAATCAAGATGTTTACATTTTACGATGCCTTGCAAAGGTGAAGGCTGGGCAATCTGTCATTCCATCACTTAGGCTTCTGCGAGACATTATATAGCTCGATAATGAGAAATCCGTTTACAAGGGTCAGGTTTCTCGACAGATGCGCCTGCAGCAGCTAATTAATGATCATAACTTGATTGATCTGGTTGTAAGAAGTCTTGCGCAGTATGTTGCTATGCCACATATGGCCTGTAGTACAAGGACACCTAATTCTAAAACTTTAGATGGTCAGTTGAATCATGATGAAAACATCAAGGACAGGCTTAGTTTTCTTCAGTTCGCACTGCAATCTAGAGCTGTTTGTTTGCCATAGGAATCTGCTGAGAAGCTATGAAATTGTCTAGTTGAAATGTAGACGTGTAACGCAGATGGGAAATGGCGTTTTGTTGTTATGAAAGTAAAACTTATTTCTTCAAATTGAAAACCACGAAATAGAAAAGCGGAGGGTTCCTTTGACATTGACTTGCCAGATGCTGAAATGGGAAAACATGTGTACACGTGTTCCTCCTGAGCTACATGGTTATTTCCATATTGGGCATGTAAAAGGCTACTTTTTGAAATCGATACTTTGCTTCCATCTCGATGAACATGGCATCGACACAAAAATGCGCTATGAATAACTCTCTATGGGATCAGTTTTTTATTTCATATGTATGTTGAGAATGTTTAAAGGGATAAAACGCACCTGGAAATGGCGTAACTTGGTCAAAAGGCAAAATTCAAAAGCTATTTTTATTTAAAATTAGTTTTTATTCGAATGGTGAAAGTCAAAGCTAAATTTAGAGAGAAGATATCCACAACAACAGAGCGGTAAGATTGGGGGCCTATTTTTGTTTTCAGTTGTGATTCGAAAGGGTCTTCAGCTACATTTTCCACCCTTTCATTTGTCATCAACAGATTTGAGTAGAAAATGTAGCGCTGTTCCTTTTCAGGATAGGGGGTTGGATTTTTAGCTCTTATTAGTTAATTATTAAAAAATCCCTTAGTTTTAGTGGATCTGTTTTCCCACAGATAGTTTTATTTATTGTATGAAAAATCATTTGTAAGGTGAGAGAGAGTTCTGGCAGAGGTGTGGGGAGAAAAAACCAGAGTTTCATTGTACAGTTCAACAGAGAAATAATGAAAAGTTGCAGCTCTGTTTCATAAGATCCCTGTGGTAATAACTTAGCATTGTGTTTCTTCCTTTGTTTTCATATGTGTCTTGTAATGTTTTGCAGTTCATTCGTAATCATTTTCTATTGAAGCTTTTAAGTAAGAGAGGTAGAATTCAATTGTTTCTCTGCCTTGGAAAAGTGTTCAAGTTCTGTGTTTTCTTCTGCCTGAAAAGTATTCATACATTAATGCCCTTTTCAGCTATCTTAAACAGTCTTTTCACCTCATTTAATTTCAATTTGAATGCTTAAGCTCTTGCCTATCTTGCCTCATGAGATAATCTGCATCTTTCATTTAATTTCCCTGCTCATGCTGTCCTTTGTCCCCATACTGCCCAGAAAACCCAGTCATTTATTAAAAACCTCATTCATATCTATTTACTAGCCTAAAATCAGTATCTAATATAGGTCATCTTAGCCCCTTTGAATATCCTTTACCGAGATAGACCCGGAGAGAGCCCTCTCTTGTCCTCGTAGGGCTAGCTACGAGGCTGAGCGTGGTTTGATGTTGCCTTGAGTTTTACCTTATTTCAGCCTAAGGTAGATTCGAGCGCTAACATAATGGCGACCATACTGGGGAAGATGGTTTGCTGTTGATGTGACATTCGACTTGTAGATTGTCTTGCCCTAGTACATGAAATCAAGTTGCAGATCTGATGCTGATGGTGGACAACAGTCAGACACATATGAAGGCTGAAACATTCACCTAGTGACTCCAACTCGATCCAGAGATTCCAGTGCTCACTGATCCATTCATGCAATGGTAGGGAATGTGGCAGAACCTGCACTTTGTGAACCTGTAAAAGAAGTTAGAAATCAGTTAGTGGATTTTGAAATGAGTGAAGAATTTTTCAGTGTCTTGCTTCAATGCTTGAAATCTCCGAAGTTTCCTCTTGAAGCTAAAACTAGTTTCTGTGAGTTAGTTGTTGAAAGAATTGAGAAGGAGATTCAATATTTAAATGATCAGATCCAATCATATGAATTCCGAGATCCCAAAAAGTTCTTGGAAACTCTTCCTCCTTCAAAACAAGAAACCATAGAGTTACATGTGGATGTTTGCATTGATAGTGTGCAGCTGGAAGTATGTATTGCAGAGTTGGGGCAGCAAACAGAGTCTGGATTTTGTGATCCTATTGAAACATACATGGAAATTTTTTTCAGTTTGACGGATAGATTAAACTGTCTTTTACATAACCAGACTCATTATGTGCATGTGGGGCTGCCAGCAAGTACATCTGTGTCCTGGTGGAAACACACTCAAGCAGCATCCTGGTCACATTTACTTGAATGGTTGATCTGGCATTACATCATCACTTGATCTTTTGGCTCTGCAGCGAAGTAGGATAGATTTTGTGAATAAATAAACAGCCAAAAGTTTAGTTTGAAGTTTGCTGAGTCAGTTTTTCAATCATTTCAGTCAGTTTCCAGTTAATAAATTAGTCCTATCGATTTCTTGCAATAATGGATTCCATAGCCCAATGGGTGGAGGCACTGTCTCCTCACTCAAATATCTGCAGTTCTTGGCACCTCCAAGAAGCGGCAGCTGCCATCCCCATTGGAGCCAATGTTAGACTCAGTCTTATCAGTCCTCTGTCATTTCTCGTCATTTGCTGTCATTAAATGCCATTTTGGGTCAAAGAGAGTCATTTTAATTCTTGAGTCCAAGGTTTTGTCTTCAGAAGTGCTTCAATAACATGTGCAGGCCAGAGGAAGGTTCAATAAGTTTCTTATTTCAAGAGTTTCATCATCATTAATGCTCAAGGATGATTCTTCTCCAAAACCCTGTTTTGGAGAAGAAATTGGAAAATTAGTTGTTTGTAATAACCATGTAATTTTCCGTCTTGAAGTTTTCAAATGCAGGTTCTATGTCACCTTGCCAAAATTCATGCTAAATATCCTTTCAAAGCAGACAAAGAAAAACCATCATTCAAGTCAGAAAATCAAAAAGGAAATTTGAAAAGCAGAGATGGAGGAGTGTGTGGACCTGATTATGAAAGAGTTAAAAATAAGGGGTGTGTATAATGACCACACTCTTTCCTATCAGAGCCGAGTTGGACCTGTGGAGTGGTTGAAACCTTATACCGATGATACAATCAAACAGCTAGGGAAGAAGGGAGTGAAAAGTCTTCTCACGGTACCTATTAAGTTAATCATTCATTTGACTATCATGAATTTTTGGACAAAGGTCTCCTAATTGAAGGCATAGTATTTCACTTTCAAGTGTGAGACTGACTAGCCAAAATGCATAACCATCTTGTGTGAACTAAGTCTTTCTCCAAAAAAAAAATTGAAGTGTTGTAACCAAGAGTGAAATTGAGAAATTTTGTGTTATGGAAAAGTCTATATAATTTGTACTGATGGTGGAATTTCTGGTGGTGGTATGTGGGAGAAAAATGTACTACTCTCAGAAGACAGGCTCTGCAACTTTGGATGTCTTATAGCTATTTTGGTTATTGTAATGAAAATCACAGTTTGACATGAAAGGATCAAGTTAGCATAACTTGGTCGTAAGATGAATATGAGATCTGCAATTTCAATTAACATGAGATCCCAAAACTATTGAAAATAATTTTATTCTTAGTTGTATAAAGAAGTAAATTCTTGGGATCCATTAAGGATACTTCAGATTTTAAGCTCTAGTAAAATCAGTGTAATTATTTGCTTCTACATTGGATTTTATGGTCTGGATCAAATGCAGCTTTGTCAGTGAGCACATTGAAACACTAGAGGAAATTGACATGGAATACAAAGAATTGGCCCTTGAATCTGGTATCGTGGTAGGAAGTATTACCGGCATTGGAATGTGAACCTGTGACTCAGATTTGGTAGATGCATAATTGAAGACTTCATGTCGTGGAGCAATGCATTTGTGTCAAATCTTGAACTGCTTGATCTCTTGTACCATTGGGCGATTAATGAAGAGCTTCTGGCTACTTATGATTCACGATGGCAAGGAATTAGCAGCACTGGTACCTGTGGGAATGGGGTTGGACAAGGTGCGAAGAATGGAATGGGAGAACTAACACGGGTCACTATATTCCTCAATTGGCAGGCTGTTGTGAGCGAACATAAAAGATCGATCTTCAATCGAGGAGCAGCTGGCCATGACGTGCTCGATTTCGTCACAGATCTAAATGCAAGGGCCGAATTCTTATGGTCCCATGGCCTTGTATCTGATCCAACATACAATATGATGAATACGCGCTACAATTATAGTCGCCTTCTGACAGAGGCCTTCAGTGGCAGAGTGTGATCAACTTGTGAGGAAATTTACTCGATTGTTAGCATGGAAGTCAGCAAATACATTAATAAATACAACTTCACAATAGAAAGTTGTTTGTCATCTCTTCTTATGCAGAAATCTAAGATGATGTTCGAGGTGACAGGAAACAAAAACAGTTTCGACAAGGCCAGCGCGACGCATAGAAGGCCAACGCGGCGCATAGAAGGCCAGCGCGGCGTACAGGTCCAAAATATTATGAGGCTTCTATTGTTGGAACATCGACTATCAGAAGAGCATTTAGATGCCATTTGGGCTGCTAATGAAAAGCTAGACCAGTTTGATGCGGTGAAGGCCATTGTCTTTGACCTTATTGCTGATTTAGCTTGGTCATTTTCAGACAAACAGTTGGATAGTCTCTTGGCAGGTTGAAACATGTTCAAGGTCGATCCACAGGTGACATTATTAAAATCCTTACCTTCTTGAAGAAACTTGCACGAAGTGACAACAAAGGAATTATGGCCGAAATATTACTTGAGTTACTGTGGAACATGATGTATATGGGAGAAGCACCTGGTGAAGTACTCGGGTCTGGAGCATTTACTGAAAATCCTTGGTCACTATATCTCAGTTGATCTTGCAAATCAAGATGTTTACATTTTACGATGCCTTGCAAAGGTGAAGGCTGGGCAATCTGTCATTCCATCACTTAGGCTTCTACGAGACATTATATAGCTCGATAATGAGAAATCCTTTTACAAGGGTCAAGTTTCTCGACAGATGCGCCTGCAGCAGCTAATTAATGATCATAACTTGATTGATCTGGTTGTAAGGAGTCTTGCGCAGTATGTTGCTATGCCGCATATGGCCTGTATTACAAGGACACCTAATTCTAAAACTTTAGATGGTCAGTTGAATCATGATGAAAACATCAAGGAGAGGCTTATTTTTCTTCAGTTTTCACTGCAGTCTGGAGCTGTTTGTTTGCCATAGGAATCTGCTGAGAAGCTATGAAATTTTCTAGTTGAAATGCAGACGTGTAACGCAGATGGGAAATGGCATTTTGTTGTTATGAAAGTAAAACTTATTTCTTCAAATTGAAAACCATGAAATAAAAAAGTGGAGGGTTCGTTTGACATTGACCTGCCAGATGCTGAAATGGGAAAACATGTGTACACGTGTTCCTCCTGAGCTACGTGGTTATTTCCATATTGGGCACGTAAAAGGCTGCTTTTTCAAATCGATACTTTTCTTCCATCTCGATGAACATGGCATCGACACAAAAATGCGCTATGAATAACTCTCTATGGGATCAGTTTTTTATTTCATATGTATGTTGAGAATGTTTAAAGTGAGAAAACGCACCTGGAAATGGCGTAACTTGGTCAAAAGGCAAAATTCAAAAGCTATTTTTATTTAAAATTAATTTTTATTCGAATGGTGAAAGTCAAAGCTAAATTTGGAGAGAAGATATCCACAACAACAGAGCGGTAATATTGGGGGCATATTTTTTTTGTCTGTTGTGATTCGAAAGGGTCTTCAGCTACAGTTTTCGCCCTTTCATTTGTCATCAACAGATTTGAGTAGAAAATGTAGCACTGTTCCTTTTCAGGATAGGGGGTTGGATTTTTAGCTCTTATTAGTTAATGATTAAACAATCCCTTAGTTTTAGTGGATCTGTTTTCCCACAGATAGTTTTATTTATTGTATGAAAAATCATTTGTAAGGTGAGAGAGAGTTCTGGCAGAGGTGTGAGGAGAAAAAATCAGAGTTTCATTGTACAGTTCAACAGAGAAATAATGAAAAGTTGTAGCTCTGTTTCATAAGATCCCTGTGGTAATAACTTAGCATTGTGTTTCTTCCTTTGTTTTCATATGTGTCTTGTAATGTTTTGCAGTTCATTCGTAATCATTTTCTGTTGAACGCTTTTAAGTAAGAGAGGTAGAATTCAATTGTTGCTCTGCCTTGGAAAAGTATTCAAGTTCTGTGTTTTCTTCTGCCTGAAAAGTATTCATACATTAATGCTCTTTTCAGCTATCTTAAACAGTCTTTTCACCCCATTTAATTTCAATTTGAATGCTTAAGCTCTTGCCTATCTTGCCTCATGAGATAATTTGCATCTTTCATTTAATTTCCCTGCTCATGTTGTCCTTTGTCCCCATACTGCCCAGAAAACCCGGTCGTTTATTAAAAACCTCATTCATATCTATTTACTAGCCTAAAATCAGTATCTAATATAGGTCATCTCAGCCCCTTTGAAGATCCTTTTCCGAGATAGACCCGGAGAGAGCCCTCTCCTGTCCTCGTAGGGCTAGCTACGAGGCTAAGAGTGGTTTGATGTTGCCTTGAGTTTTACCTTATTTCAGCCTAAGGTAGATTCGAGCACTAACATAGTGGCGACCACACTGGGGAAGATTGTTTGCTATTGATGTGACATTCGACTTGTAGATTGTCTTGCCCCAGTACATGAAATCAAGTTGCAGATCTAATGCTGATGGTGGACAGCAGTCAGACACATATGAAGGCTTAAACATTCACCTAGCGACTCCAACTCGATCCAGAGATTCCAGTGCTCACTGATCCATTCATACAATGGTAGGGTATGTGGCAGACCCTGCACTTTGTGAACCTATAAAAGAAGTTAGAAATCAGTTAGTGGATTTTGAAATTAATGAAGAATTTTTCAGTGTCTTGCTTTAATGCTTAAAATCTCCGAAGTTTGCTCTTGAAGCTAAAACTAGTTTCTGTGAGTTAGTTGTTGAAAGAATTGAGAAGGAGATTCAATATTTAAATGATCAGACCCAATCATATGAATTCTGAGATCCCAAAAAGTTCTTGGAAACTCTTCCTCCTTCAAAACAAGAAACCATAGAGTTACATGTGGATGTTTGCATTGATAATGTGCAGCTGGAAGTATGTATTGCAGAGTTGGGGCAGCAAATAGAGTCTGGATTTTGTGATCCTATTGCAACATACATGGAAATGTTTTTCAGTTTGACTGATAGATTAAACTGTCTTTTACATAACCAGACTCATTATGTGCATGTGGGGCTGCCCGCAAGTACATCTGTGTCCTGGTGGAAACACTCTCAAGAAGTGTCCTGGTCACATTTACTTGAATGGTTGATCTGGCATTACAGCATCACTTGATCTATTGGCTCTGCAGCGAATTAGGATAGATTTTGTGAATAAATAAGCAGCCAAAAGTTTAGTTTGAAGTTTGCTGAGTCAGTTTTTCAATCATTTAAGTCAGTTTACAATTAATAAATTAGTCTTGTCGATTTCTTGCAATAATGGATTCCATAGCCCAATGGATGGAGGCACTGTCTGCTCTCCCAAAGATCTGCAGTTCTTGGCACCTCCAAGAAGCGGCAGCTGCCATCCCCATTGGAGCCAATGTTAGACTCAGTCTTGTCAGTCCTCTATCATTTCTCGTCATTTGCTATCATCAAATGCCATTTTGGGTCAAAGAGAGTCATTTTAATTCTTGAGTCCAAGATTTTGTCTTCAGAAGTGCTTCAATAACATGTGCAGGCCAGAGGAAGGTTCAATAAGTTTGTTATTTCAAGAGTTTCATCATCATTAATTCTCAAGGATGATTCTTCTCCAAAACCCTGTTTTGGAGAAGAAATTGGAAAATTAGTTGTTTGTAATAACCATGTAATTTTCCGTCTTGAATATTTCAAATGTAGGCTCTATGTCACCTTGCCAAACTTCATGCTAAATATCCCTGCAAAGCAGACAAAGAAAAGCCATCATTCAAGTCAGAAAATCAAAAAGGAAATTTGAAAAGCAGAGATGGAGGAGTGTGTGGACCCGATTATGAAAGAGTTAAAAATAAGGGGTGTGTATAATGACCACACTCTTGCTTATCAGAGCCGAGTTGGACCTATGGAGTGGTTGAAACCTTATACCGATGATACAATCAAATAGCTAGGGAAGAAGGGAGTGAAAAGTCTTCTCACAGTACCTATCAGGTTAATCATTCATTTGAATATCATGAATTTTTGGACAAAGGTCTCCTAATTGAAGGCATAGTATTTCACTTTCAAGTGTGAGACTGACTAGCCAAAATGCATAACCATCTTGTGTGAACTAAGTCTTTCTCCAAAAAAAATATTGAAGTGTTGTAACCAAGAGTGAACTTGAGAACTTTTGTGTTATGGAAAAGTCTATATAATTTGAACTGATGGTGGAATTCCTGGTGGTGGTATGTGGGAGAAAAATGTACTACTCTCAGAAGATAGGCTCTGCAACTTTGGATGTCTTATAGCTATTTTTGTTATTGTAATGAAAATCACAGTTTGACATGAAAGGATCAAATTAGCATAACTTGGTCATAAGATGAATATGAGATCTGCAATTTAAATTAACATGAGATCCCAAAACTATTGAAAATAATTTTATTCTCAGTTGTATAAAGAAGTAAATTCTTGGGCTCCATTAAGGATACTTCAGATTTTAAGCTCTAGTAAAATCAGTGTAATTATCTGCTTCTACATTGGATTTTATGGTCTGGATCAAATGCAGTTTTATCAGTGAGCACAATGAAACACTATAGGAAATTGACATGGAATACAAAGAATTGGCCCTTGAATCTGGTATCGTGAACTGGGAGCGTGTGCCAGCATTGGGATGTGAACCTACCTTCATTTCAGATTTGGAAGATGCTGTAATTGAGGGGCTTCCTTATGTTGGAGCAATGGCTGTGTCAAATCTTGAGGCTCGCCAGTCTCTTGTACCATTGGGCAGTGTGGAAGAGCTTCTAGCTACTTATGATTCACAACGCAGAGAATTACCACCGCCTGTTACCCTGTGGGAATGGGGTTGGACAAAGAGTGCAGAAACGTGGAATGGGAGAACTATGCAGGTCACTATATTCCTCAATTGGCAGAGCTTGTTGTGGAGCAGAACATAAAAGATAAGATCTTCAATCTGAAAGGGTATAGCTATTGGCAACCCATTGCTCGATTTCGTCACAGATCTAAATGCAAGGGCCGAATTCTTATGGTCCCATGGCCTTGTATCTGATCCAACATACAATATGATGAATACGCGCTACAATTATAGTCGCCTTCTGACAGAGGCCTTCAGTGGCAGAGTGTCATCAACCTGTGAGGAAATTTACTCAATTGTTAGCATGGAAGTCAGAAAATACATTAATAGATACAACTTCATAATAGAAAGCTGTTTGTCATCTCTTCTTATGCAGAAATCTAAGATGATGTTCGAGGTGATAGGAAACAACAACAGTTTCGACAAGGCCAGCACGGCGCATAGAAGGCCAACGCGGCGCATAGAAGGCCAGCGTGGTGCACAGGTCCAAAATATTATGAGGCTTCTATTGTTGGAACATCGACTATCAGAAGAGCATTTAGATGCCATTTGGGCTGCTAATGAAAAGCTAGACCAGTTTGATGCGGTGAAGGCCATTGTCTTTGACCTTATTGCTGATTTAGCTTGGTCATTTTCAAACAAACAGTTGGATAGTCTCTTTGGCAGGTTGAAACATGTTCAGGGTCGATCCACAGTGACATTATTAAAATCCTTACCTTCTTGAAGAAACTTGCACGAAGTGACAACAAAGGAATTATGGCCGAAAGATTACTTGAGTTACTGTGGAACATGATGTATATGGGAGAAGCACCTGGTGAAGTACTCGGGTCTGGAGAATTTACTGAAAATCCTTGGTAACTATATCTGAGTTGATCGTGCAAATAAAGATGTTTACATTTTACGATGCCTTGCAAAGGTGAAGGCTGGGCAATCTGTCATTCCATCACTTAGGCTTCTGCGAGACATTATATAGCTCGATAATGAGAAATCCTTTTACAAGGGTCAGGTTTCTCGACAGATGCGCCTGCAGCAGCTAATTAATGATCATAACTTGAATGATCTGGTTGTAAGCAGTCTTGCGCAGTATGTTGCTATGCCGCATATGGCCTGTAGTACAAGGACACCTAATTCTAAAACTTTAGATGGTCAGTTGAATCATGATGAAAACATCAAGGAGAGGCTTAGTTTTCTTCAGTTTGCACTGCAGTCTGGAGCTGTTTGTTTGCCATGGGAATCTGCTGAGAAGCTATGAAATTGTCTAGTTGAAATGCAGACATGTAACACAGATGGGAAATGGCGTTTTGTTGTTATGAAAGTAAAACTTATTTCTTCAAATTGAAAACCACGAAATAGAAAAGCGGAGGGTTCCTTTGACATTGACCTACCAGATGCTGAAATGGGAAAACATGTGTACATGTGTTCCTCCTGAGCTACGTGGTTATTTCCATATTGGGCACGTAAAAGGCTGCTTTTTCAAATTGATACTTTGCTTCCATCTCGATGAACATGGCATCGACACAAAAATGCACTATGAATAACTCTCTATGGGATTAGTTTTTTATTTCATATGTATGTTGAGAATGTTTAAAGGGAGAAAACGCACCTGGAAATGGTGTAACTTGGTCAAAAGGCAAAATTTAAGAGCTATTTTTATTTAAAATTAGTTTTTATTCGAATGGTGAAAGTCAAAGCTAAATTTAGAGAGAAGATATACACAACAGCAGAGAGGTAAGATTGGGTGCCTATTTTTGTTTTCAGTTGTGATTCGAAAGGGTCTTCAGCTACAGTTTCCGCCCTTTCATTTGTCATCAACAGATTTGAGTATAAAATGTAGCGCTGTTCCTTTTCAGGATAGGGGGTTGGATTTTTAGCTCTTATTAGTTAATGATTAAAAAATCCCTTAGTTTTAGTGGATCTGTTTTCCCACAAATAGTTTTATTTATTATATGAAAAATCATTTGTAAGGTGAGAGAGAGTTCTGGCAGAGGTGCGGGGAGAAAAAATCAGAGTTTCATTGTATAGTTCAACATAGAAATAATGAAAAGTTGCAGCTCTGTTTCATAAGATCCCTGTGGTAATAACTTAGCATTGTGTCTCTTCCTTTGTTTTCATATGTGTCTTGTAATGTTTTGCAGTTCATTCGTAATCATTTTCTGTTGAACGCTTTTAAGTAAGAGAGGTATAATTCAATTGTTGCTCTGCCTTGGAAAAGTGTTCAAGTTCTGTGTTTTCTTCTGCCTGAAATGGATTCATATATTAATGCCCTTTTCAGCTATATTAAACAGTCTTTTCACCCCATTTAATTTCAATTTGAATGCTTAAGCTCTTGCCTATCTTGCTATATGGATATTAAAAATATACATTCAATTTACCACACCGCTGTGTGCTCTTTGTCTACCTCCCCTTATAAATACAGTCATTTATTAAGAAACCTCCCATTGCTATCTATTTACTAGCCTAAAATCAGTATCCATTATAGGTCATCTCAGCCCCTTTGAAGGCCTTTTGCCGAGATAGACCCGGAGAGAGCCCTCTCCTGTCCTCGTAGGGCTAGCTACGAGGTTGAGCGTGGTTTGATGTTGCCTTGAATTTTGCCTTATTTCAGCCTAAGGTAGATTCAAGCGCTAACATAGTGGCGACCATACTGGGGAAGATGGTTTGCTTGTGAACGTGACACTTGACTTGTAGATTGTCTTGCCCCAGTACATGAAATCAAGTTGCAGATCTGATTGCTGATGGTGGATAGCAGTCGGACACATATGAAGGCTGAAACATTCACCTAGCGACTCCAAACTCGATCCAGAGATTCCAGTGCTCGTTGATCCACTCATGAAATGGTAGGGTATGTGGCAAACCCTACGCTGTGTGAAGCTGTAAAAGAAGTTAGAAATCAGTTAGTGGATTTTGAAATTAATGAAGAATTTTTCATTGTCTTGCTTCAATGTTTGAAATCTCCGAAGTTTCCTCTTGAAACTAAAACTAGTTTCTGTGAGTTAGTTGTTGAAAGAATTGAGAAGGAGATTCAATATTTAAATGATCAGATCCAATCATATGATTTCCGAGATCCCAAGAAGTTCTTGGAAACTCTTCCTCCAAAGCAAAGAAACCATAGAGTTACATGTGGATGTTTTTCATTAATAGTGTGTAGGCGGAAGTATGTATTGCGAGTTGAGCGTTAACAGTCCCAGTTTTTGGCAGTCTATTTCAACATACATGGAAATGTTTTTTAGTTTGAATGATAAGATTAAGCGTCTTTTACTGATGAGACTCATTATGTGCATGTGGGGCTGCCAGCAAGTACATCTGTGTCCTGGTGGAAACACTCTCAAGCAGCGTCCTGGTCACATTTACTTGAATGGTTGATTTGGCATTACAACATCACTTGATCTATTGGCTCTGTGAATAAATAAGCAGCCAAAATTTTAGTTTGAAGTTTGCCGAGTCAGTTTTCCAATCATTTCAGTCAGTTTCTAGTTAATAAATTAGTCCTGTCGATTTCTTGCAATAATGGATTCCATAGCCCAATGGATGGAGGCACTGTCTGCTCTCCAAAAGATCTGCAGTTCTTGGCACCTCCAAGAAGTGGCAGCTACCATCCCCATTGGAGCCAATGTTAGACTCAGTCTTGTCAGTCCTCTGTCATTTCGCGTCATTTGCTGTCATTAAATGCCATTTTGGGTCAAAGAGAGTCATTTTAATTCTTGAGTCCAAGATTTTGTCTTCAGAAGTGCTTCAATAACATGTGCAGGCCAGAGGAAGGTTCAATAAGTTTCTTATTTCAAGAGTTTCATCATCATTAATGCTCAAGGATGATTCTTCTCCAAAACCCTGTTTTGGAGAAGAAATTGAAAAATTAGTTGTTTGTAATAACCATGTAATTTTCCGTCTTGAAGATTTCAAATGCAGGCTCTATGTCACGTTGCCAAACTTCATGCTAAATATCCCTGCAAAGCAGACAAAGAAAAGCCATCATTCAAGTCATAAAATCAAAAAGGAAATTTGAAAAGCAATGATGGAGGAGTGTGTGGACCTGATTATGAAAGAGTTAAAAATAAGGGGTGTGAATAATGGCCACACTCTTGCTTATCAGAGCCGAGTTGGACCTGTGGAGTGGTTGAAACCTTATACCGATGATACAATCAAACAGCTAGGGAAGAATGGAGTGAAAAGTCTTCTCACAGTACCTATCAGGTTAATCATTCATTTGAATATCATGAATTTTTGGACAAAGGTCTCCTAATTGAAGGCATAGTATTTCACTTTCAAGTGTGAGACTGACTAGCCAAAATGCATAACCATCTTGTGTGAACTAAGTCTTTCTCCAAAAAAAAAAGGAAAGACTAAATACTTACATGTTGGTATTATTATCACCAAAACAAAAAGATAAGGCATATGGTATTTGATTCCCATCATAGTTCCAACATCAAACATCAACATTTTACTGACGTCCATGAATCCCATATCATAGAAAATACGAGATGTAGTTAGTGGATTCCTAAGTCTCATTGTCCTCATCATAAGGCTTCTTACTAAGAAATCCACCTAGCTAGCTGGTCTTTTGTTTTTCAAACAATCCATAGGGTATGCATGGTATTTATGAATCTATGCAAGTATAGAGACCTCAATACACTAGTTGTTCTCATCCCAACTTTTATAAGGATCTTGGTAGATCTTTGAAATTATACCAATTGTTGGTATCGTTACAAAACGTAAACAGTTGATTCAATAAATTTCCCAGATAGGTGATAACAGTTTAAAAATAGGCTTTTAGTTTCAATAACCTCGTCAATATTTCCACCATGAAGAACAACATTCATGCCATTTAAGAAAGTTTACTAGGTTATTGATAGCATAAAATCGCTAGGAACAACACCCCATGACTTGAAAAGTGCTAATAAAAATAGATAAGTAATAAACATTGACAAATGGATTTTATAGTGAAAATTTGTGAGTTAACATGGGCTCACAATAAGAAGCCCAATGTTTAGATTCAGAAATGGTTAGAGTTGGTTGGGGCACAATTATACAGACCATGCGTAGGGAAACTATTGAGATCAATCCCATTTTCAAAGACTGAGGTTCTGTGAAGAGAACCCTTGGAAACACAATAATTCTCAAAACTCACATCCTCTTGATCAATAATAGATACAACGATATGAAAAATGTTAAAAAAAATTCCAAGTTTCCTGCAAGATTCCATATAAGATCCAAACAAATTTAAGAAAATCCCACGCAAGAACCTTATCAAAAAGCATAAAACATGTTTGAAATAATTTTATCACTCAAAAAATAAGAGAATTACTATTGTGCAAGAAATAGAGAATTACAGTTATCTATTTACAATTTTTTTACTTATTTCGAAGACGCAACTGCATGAATAAACAGAAAAAAAAGACCCATGAATAACGAGTTGAAAATAAATGAATAACCATAAAACAAGACCCATGAATAACCATCTGCAGTTGCATTAATAACCAAAAAAACAAAACCCATGGATAACCAGAAAAACAAGACCCCATGAACCATACAAACCTTACCATAAACCCTACCATAAAACCCTGTCACAAACCTTACCACACATCTTGTCAAACCTTAACCTAAACCATAAAACCTACCATAAACTCTCCCGAACCCCACTATAAACCATGTCAAACAATGCAACAAGAGATAAATTCCCAAAAACAAATTCAAGTGTTGAAAAACACAACAATGCAACAAGAGATAAATTCTCAATAGAAAATTCAAGTGTTGAAAAACACAGAGTGGTTGGTATAATTTAGAACCATATTAGAGAGCTGTAGAAGCCACCACAATATCCAAATGTCACCCCAAATCTCATCATACCGCTTTTGCGACAACCATAAAAATTAACTGTAACACAAACATAGAGAAATTATCATTTGGGCATAATCCCAAAATTTTTTTTATAGAAAAATCACAAAAAAACTTCATGAATTTAATGAATTACTGAAATGGACCTCAAAACCTACATATCGACCATCGAACTAAATAAAATCTCCCATGGTCTTCTTCGCAAAAAAAATGCCATGCAATTGAAACAACAAAAATTGTATTTGTAAACCCCCCATGAACCAGAATGAACAACCTTAAGCACATTGGTTAACCACCCTCAACACAGGTAAAGAAACTACAAGCACAACCCTAAAGAAGAAACGAACCTCTACAAACAACAATGCCTAGTGAGCAGCGCTACAATGACGGTACAAGTGAACTAGTACTGAAGCCGAGAGAAGCCATAGTTGGCTGAGCGCAATTACCACACACCAGGCCCAAACAAGATAGCATAGGGCGATAAATTCATGCCACAAAACGAGTAGGAGGAAACCCTAGACGAAGGGTTTAAAGGGGAATTTAATGTTTGCACCAACCTTGACATGTGGCACATTCCTATGGACTGGTATCATACACAAGGTGAGTGGATCTCCACGTCAAACACCAACGTAGAAGGGAGGGTGCACAACAAATGGCGTATTTCCCCTATGCATCATCAAAATTGAAATTTCCCATATGTTCCCTAGGGAATTTAACATTATTGATTTAAAAGCTAATGAAATTTTATTTTTATTTATTAAAAATAATATTACAAAATTTATCAATATATTTACTTAAAATATTTAATTGTTCAATAAAGAGTAATTCATCTTAGATCTAAGACTTTTGTCATCCATAAATTAGATAAATGTCTTTCGGATTAATCACATCATTTGGATTTGGTCGACATTTCGAACCAACTAATGTGGTCCTGAGGAGGACCACATTAGTTGGTTCGAAATGTCGACCAAATCCAAATGATGTGATTAATCCGAAAGACATTTATCTAAAATAATTCATCTTATTAAAAAATTTATTATGAAAGATATTTATAAATTAAAAATCATTTTTATTTTAATCACCTGTTATATCATTTATAATCTAGTGTATCTCTTTACAATTCCCCTATCATTGCATTAAATGCATTGCATAATTCACATTTAGATAAATAATGATAATCAATGGTGTATAATGTTATTTAAGGAAAGATTTTAAAAGAAGACATTTTCTTTTCTTTGAAAAATAAAGTTAATAGTTAATATATTTAATAAAAAATAATAAGCTTAGTGATATTAACAAGTGATTTTATTTTTTCTCATTTAAATTTTTTTCTATAGCTTCAAATCATATTTTTTTATTACTTTTATAATATTTTAATAGTATTATCACCTTCCAATGAACGTCTCAAGATCTCCAATTTTATCTCTTTTTATGAGATTTAAAATAAAGATGAATCTCATGGTTAGGTAGGATTGATGTATGAATACAAAATATAGTGCCTATGCATCATATGGATACATAGATTATATCCTCTCTTATATAAATGTCTCTCTTATATTGATGTTCACAAAAATGTTTGATTTTATGATTATGTCCAAAATTTTATATTGTCATTCTTAAAGCTTGGAAATTTCTTCAAAGAAGCTCAATTATATATATATATATATATATATATATATATATATATATATATATATATATATATATATATATATATGAAATTAAAAAATATATTTATTATTTTTTTCTATTGAAATTTTAACCTATATATCTAGACATTTGTTAAGTTCTTTAACTTGAATATATTTATCAAAATGTGTACATAATTTACGCTAGTTAATTGAATTACTACTACTTTTTCAACTTTTCATGGAAGAATGGTTGAATGACTATATATACTCTTCCACTTGAAAAATAAAAATAAAAATAACCCTTCAAATTGGATGATTGGTGGAATACTTGAGAGTCCTTTATAAAATTTTAGGAATAGTTTGAGTTTGTAAATAATTGAGATTTTATTTTTTTAAGAGTTTTTATTTATTTTAAATTAATTAAATATTTAGAAAATTTATAAAAAAATTAAACTGATCATAATTTTAATTTGTTTAAGGGGTGGAAGATAATTACAAGATTAAATTACACTAATATAATATAAAATTGATGTATTTGTGGTGATGCTAATTGTATGTCCATAAAAAGGAAGAACAAATGTTTAAGATCCAAAAATATATTTATAAATATAAGATATTAGGAAAAACACTATTTAAAAGAATGAACAAAAGTTTAAGGTCAAAGAATATATATACAAATATAAGAATGTGAGAAAAAAAATATCACCTAAATTATTGGAGAAATATTTTCAAATTAATTTCTAAATATTGTAGCTGCGAAATTGCAATATTTAGAGAAATAACTTTAAAATTAAAATCAAGTATTTACAAATATAAGAAGGTGAGAAAAAAGATCTTTAAATTATTGGAGAAATATGTGCAAATAATTTTCTAAAATCTAGAAAGAAAATGTAAATATTTAGAAAATATCTTTGAAATCAAATTCAAGTAAGCACGTGTATTATACATGCAATAGCCCATAGTTGATTTTCTATGTAAAAAAAATATTAGACCTTGGTTATAGGACATGTATTCCAAGTTGAATGGTGGGAAAAACATCCTAGTGGGTGTCATTTCCAGTTTATTTATGGCTAAGGAAATTGACAAAGGCAATAGCAAAGACAAAGCGACAATAATTTGAATTTATTTATGAGAATAAATGAAAATAGGAGAAAAGGAAGGTGAAGAGACACAAATTTTCATGTTAAGGAAATTAGAGGGAAAATGAAGAAAATAGAGGGCTCAATGATAAAAAGGATTATGAGGACCATTTCACGGTCTTTTGTCACTTTAGTTTTGGAGCTCTCCTTTCATTCTCTCATTCTCTCACACTCTTGCACACTTAGATCATTATTGGAGCATGATTGGAGCACTCTAGTATTCACTTGGATTTGGAGAAATAAGGCAAAGGAAATCAAGAAAGCATAAAGGAACAATTGGATCATCATCTACAACTGGATTACTTTGCAGGTAATAGGTTGCATGTGTGATTTCCTTGTTTATTTTTGGATGCATGGTATATGGATGTGATTTTCTGGTTATGTGATGTCACTAGCATGGAGATTTGTCTGGATTGACAGTGGCTTAGCCTTGCCTTGTCATTTCATGGATAGCCATGGTGTTGTGGGTTTTCCACTTGATTGTTTTATGATTGGTGCTCATGTTCCTTATGGTTGTGGGTTGGAACAAATTCTTTAGAAGCCATGGAACAAATTGGGTCAAGCTACTATTCCTGGAGCCTAGGTTGGAAAAAACGCTCTTGAGCCCTTGGTGGGTTGAGTTACTAGTCCCTAGAGTCATGTTGGACAAATGCTCTAGAAGCCCTAGAAGGTTGCGGGTTGAGTTACTAGTTCATGGATCCCTACACAACTTGGGTAGAGACTGATCTGGTTGGTGTTAGTGATGTCCAACCGTAGAGATGGAATCTTTGTAGTTGAGGGTTGAGGTGGTTTGGCCTCTAGAAGCCCTAGTTGGTTTTGTTTTGGTTTATTCCATGAGATCCCACATTCATGCCTAAAATATGGCATGGGGGTGATTGGATGAAAAATATATTTCGTTCAACCCAATATATGGTTGGGTGGTACATGGAAGTCCCTCACTTGGTTGGAACTTTCATATTTTAATATGATATATTTTTCTATTGTGATCTATGAGAATTTGTACTGATTGTGATGGTGATTTTATGGTTGATTCACCATGATTTATATTTTAGTTATATGATGGTTGTATGATCTATTCTATATATGGCTCTTGTCATATCTTGATAAGTTATTGAATGGTTGGTGAATGCATGGGCTAAATAGTGTTGTTGCAACTAGCTAAAGAGGGCATAAAGTTTTCCTAGTGATTCTCAAATGAATATTATCAGTTTATGAACAAATATGCATTCATGACCTATCGCTTCCATGTTTACCATATGTTTGACGAAATTTATATCATGGATTAGGAATGTCTAGGTAAATTTCTTGCTTGAGTTTTTATTGATTAGCATTATTATCACCTTTGATTGCATTCTGGAAAGTTATAGTCAGTCCGAGGAAGTGGTCTAGAGGCTACCTTGAAAAAGCAGCTTAGATCTCGGAACCATTGTTACAGAATTGGATTTTGTGGGTCATAACCGCATGGAGGCAGTCTTGTGGGTGCGACTATAGCCTCCTAACCACATGCATGCAAGATTATGGGCACGATTGAGGGGAAACAATAGTTTCAATGAGTTCTAGCGCAGGGATTAACCATATGGAATGGTTTGCAGGCTTGTGAGTGGTTAGTAGTCCCTGAGTGATGTCTATAAGTTATCAATGTGTCGATCCCACTTCCATAACCAAAAATTGGAGGTTGAGTCATATTATAGTGACACTTATCTCATGTTTACCCTAGCATAGTTGTAAATTTGGGTAAATGTGGGGTGGGGGTGTTTTAGGGTGGTATTAGAGCTAGGTTACAACATTGTACATCAGGGTAGATTTGATTGTTATGCATGTGTGTTAGCTATATATGTGTCCATTAAGCATGCATTGTAGTGGTTACGGTTATCATGCATGTAGTTATTGTTTTAGTTTTGCATCATCATGCATGATGTTAAGATGTTGATGTGTCAATGTCATTATATATATTATCATGTTAATATAGAATAATTTGTGCAAATGAGATAGCCTCCCCTGAGATACACTGGGTATGGTTTAATTATGTTTTCTATTATTTTATCTGACATGTTATGTTTTCAGGAAATAAAAGATCAAAGATGAAGAACAAAATGGTGGGCTATATTTCACATGACACCTCGAACAAGCCCGAAGGTAATTCAATGGAATGGGACAAGTCAGTGGAGCAACAAGTAGAAGAGTATTCTCTTGGTATAGAAGGTACACTGAGAAGTTTGAAGGTAGAAATCAGAAGTTGCAAGGAAGACAATAGAAGATTTATCGAGGCACAAGAAAGGCTTACCAGAGCCCAGGAAAAGCAAGCATAGGTTAATGAAATCATCCTTCAGAGTCTTTCAAATTTGCAGAAACAAGGACATATGAGGATTAGTCATGGATAGGAGGAGAAGACTAATGGGGCATATGGTAGTAGGTCTTGATTAGGATACATGTTGGATAGAGAGGACATAGTCAGAGGTGGAGAATCTTTGGATACACCTAACAAGAATGGTATTGCTTATGGGTTCTATTCTAGTTCCGTTTCTAAGAGACGTCATCACCATCACCACTAGCATCCTTATAGGAGGAGTGAGAACTAATATTTCATAGAAGAATTAAAGAAATTTAAGTCTCATACATTTGATGGAGAGATGAAGAGATCAGAGGACGCAGAATCATGATTGCTTGGGATGAAGAAGTTTTTTAGATTGCATGAGTATTAAGAGAATATGAAATCCAAGCTAGCTACCTTTAGTCCTAAAGGGAAAGCAAACATCTGGTGGGAATATTTGAAAAATGTTAGAAGCATTAGATGAGTGGATCTAGTTTGGGATGAGTTTGACTGACTCTTCAAGAAGAAATACTTGTCTAAAAGATACTATGACAACATGGCTATGGAATTATATGAGTTGAAGATGGGTTCTATGACATATTATTAGTAAAATATAAGTTTCTTAGAGTTGTTGAGGTATATACCTTATCTTAAGGATGAGAAAGAAAAGATTCAAAGGTTCATCAGTGGGTTACTAGTAGCATTCAAAGACAGGATTGAGTTTGATGAGCCTCGATCATTGGAAGAGGCCATCAGAAAGCTAATGTATTATTATGAATAGTCAAAGCACAAGTCTGAGATCAGCCCTGATTAGAAAGGGAATGATAATAATAAAGGAAAGTGGTATAAGAAGCAAGGACAAATTTAGGAAACATGTGAAAAGGAGAACATAGCACCGCAAAATAATTTTAATGCAATTGATAAAGGACATGAATATCATCCTAAGGAGAAAGACAAGGTGATGGTAGGAAGCCTTTGAGGTGTTGGATTTGCGGTGGAGAGAATCACAAGTGACATATTCCATTGCATGAGGGTGGTAGGCCTCAGATTTACAATGCTCAGGAGGCGTAGACAATTTGAGATGTTGGGCAGAGTATTCCTCAGATTTATGCAGCAATGGATAATAGGTAGGCAGATCATCACAGATATATTATCGAGATGGAAGGTAAGATTTGTGGTCAAGTTGTTTCTATTTTGATTGACCCTGGATCTAATTATACTTATATCAATCATGACCTGGAGGATAAGTTTGGCTTGAATAAAGAATTACATGCATAATCTTGATTGGTGTAGTTGGCTACAGGAACCAAGAGAAGGGTTCACCATTGAGTGATATCTTGTGCATTTGATCTGAACAATATGCCTACATTAGTACATCTAACTGTGCTTCCTTTGGGATCATACAATATGATTTTTGGCATGGACTTGATATTCATTCACAGGACTAAAGTGGATTTCTATGACAAGGCTATTGAGTGTGTGGATGATGATGGAGAAAGAAGAATCTTGCAAGGAAAGAAGAAACCTACACTAGTGAGAATGGTTACAATTATACAAGAAAAACATAGCCATAGGAAATGATGTTTATTGTTTGTATTTCAAATTTCTAGCGATAAAGGGAAATATGTTGAGGATGAGGGAGTCTTGAAGAAGTATTTTGTTTTGCAACAATTTCAAGATGTATTTCCCGCAGAGATTCCAAATTTACTGCCACATATGGAAGTGGATTTCTCTATTGAGTTGATGTAAGGGGTAACACCAACATCAAAGGCACCTTACAAGATGAATACTCTAGAATGTTGGCTGTGGATCCTAATTATATTTTTTATTCATATGTATCGCTGCATTGGACCCCAGTTCCTAATGGGACGGAAATTCCTCCTGTCATTTTATCGCAATCACGGGGGTCCCCCTGGCGGGGGTTGAAGGGTAGCGCTCTCAAAGCTAAAAATATATGCAAAATTTTCTTGTAAAATATTATAATTTCATAGTCAATCTAGCGCATTCATTAGGCATATGATTTGACAGTAGAAATTATGTTTAACTTAGGGTTTTTCCCCCTAAAAGGCAACCCCTTGGTTTATATGAGGAAATTGTATTACGACTATGTATTGTATGTGTATTATGAGTGAGAAAGAGAGAGGGGGACTATGTGAGAGAGTAGAGGAAATTACAACGGATCTGCTATATGTTGTATCTCTTCATTTTTCTAGATAATATAAAATGAAGGACCAAATATTTCTCTGTGGATGTAGCCCAAATTGGGTGAACCGCGTATATCTGTGTCTCTCTTGTTTTATATATTTTTTATGTTTTTGTTTCCGCATATCTTATGTGTTCCATGCTATGTAATATATAATTTTCTAAAACAGAATTGGTGGAATTGAAGTTTTATATTAAGGAAATGTTGGATAAGGGATACATAAGGCCGAGTGTATTACCTTGGGATGCACCAGTGTTATTTGTAAGGAAGAAGGATGGTACTTACAGGTTGTGCATTGATTACAGACATTTGAATAAGGTGACTATCAAGAACATCTATACATTACTACAAATTTATGACTTGTTTGATCAGTTGAAGGGAGCATCAGTGTTTTAAAATATTGATATGAGATTATGATATCATCAAGTGCATAAAATAATAAGACATCTACAAGCCCGCATTCCGTATCAGGTATACGAATTATGAGTTCATAGTGGTTCCTTTTGGTCTTACTATTGCGTTGGCTACTTTCTTGTGTTTGATGAATAATGTTTTGTGTCCTTATCTGGACAAGTTTGTGATAATATGTATTGATGACATGTTGATATATTCTAAGAATGAGAAAGATAATGTAGAATACCTAGCAAAAGTATGGAGATTGTTGATAGAGAATTAGTTGTATGCCAATCTTAGTAAGTGAAGTTTGTTTTAGACTCAATTTTATTACTTGGGACATGTTGTTTCCAAGGAAGAGATAGTAGTGGATCCATAAAATATTAAAACTATCATGGGGTGGAAAAATCATAGAAATTTGGATGAGGTTAGATCATTCATGGGAATGGAAAATTATTATGAGAAGTTCATCAAGAACTTCTAAAATATTGTTTATCCTATTGTGTCTTTCTAGAGAAAAGGGAAGAAGTTTGAATGGACTGAGGAGTGTGCAAATAGTTTTGAGTAGTTGAAGCCTTTTCTTACAAATTCTCCTTTGAATATTGTAGATCTTGATAAGAAGTTTGTGGTATGTACATATGCTTGCAAGGAAGGATTTGGTGGAGTCCTGATGCAGGAGGGATAGGTGGCAGCGACTATGAGTCAAGGAAGCCGAATGAGAAGAAGAAGAACTATGTGACTCATGATCTTATGTTGGCAACAATTATTCATTCATTGAATATGTGGATACATTACCTTCTTGGAAGGAGGTTTGTTCTGATGAGTGATCATAGTGGATTGAGGTACTTTCTTGACTAGACTAATTTGAATGCCAAGCAAGCTAGATGGTTGGCTACTCTTAGTGAGTTTGACTTTGAGATTAGATACATTACGGGAAAGGAGAACAAGCCTTTGCAGATGATCTTAGTAGGAGAGTGTAGGTAAATCATAAGTCAACTATGAGTTCATACATGAAAAATTTGCAGGAGTGTATCATGCATGCAAGGCAACATGATGATAGGTACCAGTAGCTGAAGTAGAGATTGCATTAGTAGGGTGAAGGTTATAGGGATGAGGAGTATCACCTCACACCATATGGCTTGGCCAGATTAGGGAACAAGATTTATGTTTCAGATAATAGTGAATTGAAGAATATTATCTTGAGGGAATTTCATGTGAAGCCATATTCATGCCACCCATGATATCAAAATATTTTGACAAATGTGAAGAATTTCTACTATTGGTTGAACTTGAAAAATGAAGTGGTTGATTTTGTTGCTAAATGTTTTAACTGCCAGCAAGTGCACAAGGGCCTCACTGAGAAAGAAATACCATATCACGTGCATTCATATTGGGGCATACAAAATAAGGAAAAGATGAAATAATGTATTGAGCATATAATAGGTGGGAAAATGGTTTTAATATGTTGTATAAAAGTACGTGTAATATAAGGTATTGTTTATACAATACATTGCCCATGCGGAGGCAAAAATAAGTGGGATGGAGAAATAGAGGTTCAGGAGTATTATGGGAGTATCGAGAGTGGGAGCAAGAAAGAAAAAAGCTATGGTAATATTAGGTCCATAGTAGCTTGATATTAAAACCTATGGCCCTAGTATTGACATGCAATTCATGGTAATGTTAAATTCTTAAAGTAAAAGTGGCATTCTCCTTTATATTTCATTTACACCCTTTTACTTAAATTTTTAACATTACCATGAAATGAATCAAGATGTTTGAGAGTGGTTCTGACCTCATTAGATCTCATATGGAGAAGGTAGAATTTTAGATCTCACCCAAAATCCAACAAACTTATTAGTTTTTTAGGATTTCAGGATTGGGGGGGTTGCAATGTTTCCATTGGATTTTTTCATGTACTAGGGTATGGAACTCATATTTGATCAAGAGAACCAAATCCTATATGTACCTTGACATTAGAGACATTGGTTGTCAAACTCCTCTATCATGACCCTACTAAGAATATACTCGTCACTCAAACAAACTATTGTTTGACATGCTACTTTTTTTCTATCTTATTTTAATCCTTAGAGGGTGATATTAATGAAAAAGATACCAAGATAGGTAATTATTTTGATGATATGTTGGTATTTATTGTAGCATGATTTTTTTGGATGTTAGAGTCCATCCATAGCCTATTTTTTGATGTATTTTCAGTTCAGATATAGGTTTCTCTCGATGTTATTTTGGTTATGTGCACCCATGCTATATAAATGAGAACTTGTAATTTGTGGACCTGTGGTTTATGAATATTATGACTACTAGATGAATGATGTTATATTGTTTAATCCACGTTTTTATGGTTTTTATCACAAATTCACCATTCTACATGATATTGTTGACATATATGCATCAAAATATATAAAAATATATATTATATAAAATTCACTCTCAAAATCGATCCCAACATGGGAGCTTTTAAAAAGGTCACTCCTTGCTCCTACTTCCACTCCCACTTCCTACTTATACTCCCACTTCCCGCTTCCTCTCTTGCTCCCAAGCATCCTTGCTTCAAAATAGACATGCATCACATTACTAATACATATATGATATATGTCTAATGTGTTTGTTAAGATTTTTTACCTATTTCTCAGCTAGTGATCCTCCCAATGATGGGCCAGTAGAGAAGAAAACATATATGGCACCTTCACCCTTTCCTTACATTAGTGATGAAAAAGTTGAATGAAAGTTAAGGAGACAATGATATCGACTGCTGATTAGTAGAGGGAACATGCATGCCATATTAGATAGTGAAATAGAATTTTTTTTGGAAGAGGGTGCATGCATGCTAAGGGCATACATGTCACACCTTCAGTTAATTTCAGTTTATATGTTGTTTCAAATTTATAAATTTCAGTTTTGGATAGAGTTTTTCTATTATAATATCTTTTCTTTTGTTATTTTTAGCATGCATGATCTATTATTACTAAGAGGGTGTAGATCCTTAGTCAACTATAATACTTATGAATGATAAACTCCCATCTTAGGTAGAGGACACATATCTCAAGGAAGTGATGCATGCTTGCATGCTATAGTTCATATTTTGATGGAGACACACTTACTTGGAACTCTTACCATGTAATTATGGTGCACTAGGTGATCAGGTTAGGGCTATGATTTGAAAATTTCCAAACATATAAGAATTTTCATGTGTCCATATTCATTATACTTTCTCTCTTCTTCCTATTATATAAGAGAGATGAAAGATGTTCCATTGTGTTGGTTATTGAGGTTTTGTTTTGAGCTGTTGTATTGTATCTTTTTCAATATTAAATAGAATATAAATGCAATCAAGAGTTCAAATCTATGTATTTTTCATTCAATTTTTTCACAATATATATTAGTAAATAAACCAACTTATATCTACCTCCTTTTTATTGAAACTTTCAAGTTTTCAACTACATAGTATTTAGGTTACTCTTTCTAGGTGAAGAATCTGCTTACCATTGTTAATGAAAATGAAGGGATATAAATATAAAGGGGTATAAAAAATGTTAATAAAAAAATGGATACCTACAATGTCTAGTGAAAGTAGGGGATTTTTAAATTGGGAAGGTGTATTGAGTTCATATTGGTGGGAGGGTTAAATAAAGTAATTTTTAGAGGTATTTTCCAATATGTAGTCAAATTAAGGGTATTGTTTAGTATGCCACGAACGCATGTGCTATGTTAGAGGTTCATTGAGTGAATTCCCTGTGAGCAGGTGAAGAATGAGTGTAAGCAACCAACTGGTTTATTGTAGCCTATTTCAACTCCATAATGGAAATGGGAGGTCATTTCCTTGGAATTCATTACAAGATTTCCAAGGACATCAATGCAGCATGATTCCATCATGGTTGTGATTGACAGGTTAAGCAAGGTAGCTCACTTTATCGCAGTGAAGTCTAATAATTCTGCTAGTGAGGTTTCATGGGGTTCTTAATAAGATCATATCATATAGAGATGTTAAATTCACTTCCAAGATTTAGAATGAGTTTTTTGGGACAAATTTAGTCTTTAGTACAACTTATCATCCACAAATAGATGGACAGACAGAGAGGGTTAAAAGGATTCTTGAGGATATGTTGAGGATGTATGTCATACATCAACAGAGGAAGTGGCATGAGTATATTCCACTAGTATATTTTTCTGATAATAATGGGTACCAGGAATCCTTGAAGATAATTCCATTTGAGGCTCTCAATGGGAAGAGTTGTAATACTCCTATCAGCTAGAGTGATCCAGTGAACATGGTGATGATTAGACTCGATATGTTGGTTGAGATGGAGCATGAGATGCAAGTTATTAAGAATAATTTAAAGGAACGTGGGATAGGCATAAGAGTTATGTGAATCAACATAGAGAATTCAAGGAGTTTCGGGTTGGGGAGCATGTGTACTTGCACATCGAGCCCAAGAGGAGCTCTTGAGGATTAAATCATGTTCCAAGTTGGCACCTTGGTATTGTGGGCCTTTCAATATTCTTGAGATTATTTGACTAGTGGCCTAGAAACTTGCACTTCCACCAACAATGAAAGTCCATGATGTTTTCCATGTTTCATTTCATAATATATATGTCCAATATGTTGATCATGTGCAATGTTCCTTTTCCAGGAAATTGCTACAACAATTAGAATATCTCATTGTATTCTAAAGTTGGAGCTCCAACAATAAGCAAGCACAATATTGGTGCAGCAGCAACACTAAACTCATAGAAATGTGAGAGAAATCCATAGCCTTCTCATTAAATAATAGTAGCAACAATGAATACAATATCTTGAGGAAAAACGTCACTCAAGATAGGCAATGCTCAGCCTCAAGAAACAAGTACAAGATACATGACAAAATCACTGCTACACAATGTATACCTAGCTATGAAAACACAGTTTTATAGAGCAACTGCATGCTACATATGTAAAATACATAGATAAAAAAATGTATGGCCCAATACAACAATGAGAGTGAGGTTATCAGCTCCCAAAGACTACCTCATGTCAATCATGGAAGGATTGGCAATAAAATACAAAATCTGCAAAATGCCGGAGTTGCTGGGTAGCTGCAGCAACTCAAAAATAGAACTGGATGGAGAAGGTTGAATCTGATGCTCAAATTGAATATTCCTCCTCCAATGGATCTTTCAAGTGAAAGGCTGATCCCTTCACCAAAGATCTTCCCCTCCAAATGTATTCGCAAAACCCTACTGCAAATGCTCCTCTAGAATAGCGCAGTCACTGGATGAAACTGCGATGTAGGGAAATGGAATGAGTTGGCCTTGATGCCAAAGTATATAAATGAGCTCCAGAATGCCTCCAATATGATATCTCAAAGAGAAGAGAGACTCCTCTAAAAAATAGCTGAAGGATATGGTGTAGTGAACCCTCACTGTAACACCCAACAACACAGTATTATTCTGCTGCAGAAATAACACTGTCTTGATGGAGGATGCTTGGCCTCAAGCCTGTATGTGAGGAAAATGAAGAAAAATCCTTCAAGAGACCTCTCAAGAAGGAGAAGGATTCCTAAATAGGAATTCCTTCGGCAATTCTTGCTAAGCAGCAAAGAATTCTCCAGTTGTCTAACTAGACAATGAGATGAATAATGCAAGCATGAGAAACAATGGTTGCCTGTCGTCCTTTAAAAAAAATGAAAGCTCTTTCTCCATGGGCCCCATCCATTAGGGTTTCCCCCACCAAATTTCCCTTTCCCCATTCACACTGCACTGGCTTCCTAAGTAAGCCACTCCTCCTATGGCAGCGCTGTTGACTTGGTCAACTTAACCAAGCCTCCTTGCAAATATCCTTGTTCACACATGAGGGTGTGAAAACCAACTCCAAAGATGATCCCATTTCATAATTAGAGGGATTTTACTGAGGTTTTTAATATGCAATGGGTTTCCTTACCCGTTTATTCTCCTCTTAGGTGAAATTAGAAAAATTAATGTTCCAAATTATGGTTGGAAAATTTTGGAACATTACAGTCCTCCTCTCCCAAATGTTTCTTGTCCTCAAGAAAGTGGGATGATAGAACTTGAAAGCCTCCTCTCAAGGAATGGAGTCTATGAAATGTTTGAGGAACATATTCCTCATGTGGATCCTCCATCTCCAAGCTATGAGCCATGCAAAATGAGTCACATTCCAACTAGGCAACTTTTGGAAACTGTCCTCCACCTTTGGCTCCGGTAATGTAGGTGGGCTGAAAAATATGATCCTGGTAAACAATGTAGCCTACCCCACGCTATCCATCTCTCCACTTATGATAAGTGTAGAGAGAGTGTTGATCCTGGGTTGCAAAATACTTGCGCTCAAATGGCAAGATGAAGACTAGATCTTCAAAGATCTCTCCTCCAACGCTGTAAAACCTGTTGTCCCAAATATCTCCATATATGATGAGTTGGAAGTCATCATCATATGGTATCTCCTCCATCATATGGCTCACCTCATAAGGAAACCAATGAAGTGTTGTAGTAGCCATACCATCTCCCATGCTCCCTTTAGAACATGTAGTGAAAAGTGTGGGAGTTTTCTCCCTCCAAGGACACATCCACCCAATGTGTCTCTCCTCCAATCATGCTCCCAAGAAAAGTTCCAGCAATATCAATCAAGGGAACCATAAGGAGAATCATGATGGCTGCCATGTGTAGTAAAGGAAAAGGAAAATGGTCCCTCAAATTTAGCCAACGCAGTTTGACTCTCCACTGCCATAGAAAATAAAATTATGGGTGGCCTCCCCACTGCCATAGAAAATAAAATTATGGGTGGCCTCCCCACCATTTGCTTGCTGCCCCAATCTCCTGGAGAAAGTGAATGATGTAGTGTGCAATGTGAGTATTTTCTCCATAAGAAATATCCTCCCCATCTCCACTTAGGGAGTGATCATCCCCAATGGCCTCATGTAGACCATCACATCTATAAGGAAGAATAATACTTCTTTGAGAAAATCCCTGCACATATATGGTTAAGAGATGCATATATAAAGACAAATCATCATGCAAATCAACAATAATCTCACCATATGTTTTGCTTATATAAATGGAGTGGCTTATAGATGAGACTTCCCTCATCCTCAAAGGGAAAAGAGTTGACTGTGCTAACTCCTCCATCTCCTCATGATCTATGGAATGCCTCCTTAAGTTCTTCAAGTGGTTCTCCCCATAAGAAGTACATAAATATAATGTGGCATTCATGGTCAGCCCATGGATTCTCCTAAAATGTACAACATGTATAGTAGGGAAAATCATGCTCCCAATGGGCATCCCCAATCTCAATCCCATTCTCCAAAGAAAGCTCCCCATGAATATAAACATATCAGCAATACATGGAAGCAAAGTAGAATAAGAACAAGTTTCCAAATGAAAATCGGAAAATGGATTAAGGCCCCAACCAAGGAACCAGTGCAGTGAATGCCCTACCTGCATCAAATAAAACAAAAAAAAGTGCTCTCCCAGCCACTTGTTTGCTGCCACAATCATGTTACAAGATAGAAACATGGAAGTACAAAAAGTTGTCAATGGTGCACACCAAAAATCATGTGGCTTTCCCCACAAACCACCAATGAGATAGCCAATCTCAATGCTACAAATGGCTCCAAGTACATCATGATACAATATGCAAGAAGGAGTAATCATCCTTGGTACAATATGCTGCTCATAAAAAGATAAGAAGTACAAAACATAAGGTGGAATTGTACATTCTCCATCATGCACTAGAAGACTTGAGCTGAAATGGCTCAACTGAAAATGCTCCCTTACTCTCCATGAGTAGGAAGGTGGCTATGACATCCTCTCCATCATCATTCGGGCTCTGCATCTCTCCATATGCTGATGTATGTTTTGATGGATTCCCTCCCAAATGAACTCCTCTGCCAAGGCAAGATATGCATCAAAATGCATGGAAAATAAGTCCTCATATGCTGCATGCAGCAACTTCTCCTTGAGACCAGAATCTCTAGTCAAGAAGACTCTACCATGTGAATAGATGACCATATCATCCACCATATACTCATCATCTCTATCTGGGCCATCTAGAATTATGCATGCATCAATATCCTTAGAGTACTCAACTAAGAGCTGAGATCTCCAGTAAGGATCAATCCTCCCAAAAGACAATGCTGGTGATCTGGCATGTGTAGCTCTCCTCCTACTGCTATCTACTATTTTTACATCCCCCATGCCAAATTTCTCCTCCAAACTCTTCACCTCTCCATCATCCAAGAGTGGTGAACCCAAAGACACAATGTCTCTGATCAATGACAGATCTGGTGGCCTCCCTGGTGGAATGCCTATATGCAGTGAGACATCTATGTTAGGAGTGGACTGCACATATGGTTGGGCAATCTTGTAATTTCTCTCACAGCGTAATAAAGTCTACCTTCTTTTTGAACTATCTCTCTAAAATAGAGAAGGGTGTGTGTTTCTCATCATATGATGCTGCTCTTCCTCCCTTCCTCCTTCTTCCAGCTGCAGTGCTACACAATCATGCTGCTCATTAATTGTGCTTGGAAATCCATGTATGAGATCCTGGGGACTTCCTTGCAAAGCTGCAAGAATCCCTCTAGTTGGAGCAAGAGCTCCTCCTTCCTCTGCATGAGGTACTAGATCAATTCTAGAAATGACAACGCTGTTGCCCTCAGCTTCCTCAATATGAGTGTGCAACCCTCCAATGATTGGATCCTCTTTTGGAAAAAGGATCTCTTTGCCTCCTTGTGCCAAAAATGAAGATCTTGCCTCCAACAAGGCACCATGCAAGATATCAGCCTCCTTCATAGCTTTCTACAGTGATTCTGAGTCTATGGTTTTCTTCATTACATGCAAGGGTTTTGTTTGTCTGAATGTGTTTGTTTCCTGTACATGCATTTCAGAATTCCTCCTTCCAAATCTCTTCATCAAAGTTCTAATGAACATTGCATATGAAGAGGTATTCGTATTTTTCAAAGTAAATGACTCAAATAACCACCATGCATAGACTTTAACTTCCAAGTGCAGCACTGCTACTCTGAAGGCTTCATCTTCAAGAATCTGATGCTACTGCAAAAAGTTGTCTAGCTCTTCAATCCAAGCCTTGGATAAACGAGTAGGGGAACCATCAAAGACAGATAGAAGAAATCTATCCTCATCATGCTGCTTGCTCCTCCTCACCATGATCTTGCAAAACTTCGGAAAAGTAATATGATCTCTAAACCTCTGGGTTTGAGATTCATACTCATGCAAGAAACCTCTAAGAGTTCCTTTCTTTGGCATTTATTCTTCTTCTTCTCTTCTCATGGAAAAGTTGGCCATGTGACTACGCTGTGTATTATAGGGTGTAGCTGCATGCTCACATCCCCTACAAGAAAATCTAGAGTTTGACTTAATTTCAAACCCTCTTGGAGATTTTGTGAAAATCTCCCTCCTTATCTTCTCAAATTATTCATGAATGCTCAGTAAGGATCTTGGAAGAAGCTTGGTAAGCTTATCTTCCCTTTTCTCTCCACGTAATGGAGTCTTCATCTTCTCTCTCTCTAATATGATGGCTGAGATCCATTGGCCTGTAAGATTCCCTCTTAAGGAATATCAAAATTCTATTCTAGAGATTGACTGCAGAGGAATTTACTAGATATGTCAACTTTGAAGAAAGGATGAGATCCAGAGGCTACCTGGCCATCTGCAGAATCTGTCTATAGAGTTTGAAATCTTTCCCTTCAGGGATTCAACACTTTGTCTTGAAGCCACAGGCTAAGCCAAAGATCATGCTCTGATACCACTGTAATGTTCCTTTTCCAGGAAATTGCTACAATAATGAGAATATCTCATTGTATTCTAAAGTTGGACCTACAGCAATAAGCAAGCAAAATATTGGTGCAACAGCAACACTCAAGTCATAGAAATGCAAGAGAAATCCATAGCCTTCTCATTAAATAATAGCAGTAACAATGAATACAAGATCTTGAGGAAAAAGGTCACTCAAGATAGGCAATGCTTAGCCTCAAGAAAAAAGTACAAGATACATGACAAAACCACTGCTACACAATGTATACCTAGCTATGAAAACACAATTTTATAGAGAAACTACATGCTACATATGTCAAATACATAGATAAACAAATGTATGGCCCAATACAACAATGAGAGTGAGGTTATCAGCTCCCAAAGACTACCTCATGTCAATCTTGGAAGGATTGGTAATAAAATACAAAATTTGAAAAATGCCGGAGTTGCTGGGTAGCTGCAGCAACTCAAAAATAGTACTGGATGGCGATGGATGAATCTAATGCTCAAACTGAATATGCCTCCTCCAATGGATCTTTCAAGTGAAAGGGTGATCCCTTCACCAAAGATCTTCCCCTCCAAATGTATCTGCAAAACCCTACTGCAAATGCTCCTCTAGAATAACGCAGTCACTGGATGAAACTACACTGTAGGGAAATGAAATGAGTTGGAATTGATGCCAAAGTCTATAAATGAGCTCCAAAATGTCTCCAATCTGATATCTCAAAGAGAAGAGAGACTCCTCCTCTAAAAAATAGCTGAAGGATATGGTGCAGTGAACCCTCACTGTAACACCCAGTAACACAATATTATTCTGCTGCAGAAATAACACTGTCTTGATGGAGGATGCTTGGCCTCAAGCCTGGATGTGAGGAAAATGAAGAAAAATCCTTCAAGAGATCTCTCAAGAAGGAGAAGGAATCCTAAACAGGAATTCCTCCAGCAATTCTTGCTAAGTAGCAAAGAATGCTCCAATTGTCTAACTAGACAATGAGATGAATAATACAAGCATGAGAAACAATGGTTGCCTTGTCCTCCTTTTAAACAAATGAAAGCTCTTTCTTCATGGGTCCCATCCATTAGGGTTTCCTCCACTAAATTTCTCTTTCCTCATTCACACTGCGCTGGCTTCCTAAGTAAGCCACTCCTCCTATGGCAGCGCTGTTGACTTGGTCAACTTAACCAAGCCTCCTTGCAAATATCCTTGTTCACACATGAGGGTGTGAAAAATAGCTCCAAATATGACCCCCTTTCATACTTAGAGGGATTTTATTGAGGTTTTTACTATGCAATGGGTTTCCTTACCCATTTATTCTCCTCCTAGGTGAAATTAGAAAAATTAATGTTCCAAATTATGGTCGGAAAATTTTGGAACATTACATCATGTGATTGACTGGTCTGTATTGTAGATGGAACCAAAAGGAGAATTTAAGTCAGAACCTTAGTGCATTTTGTAGCAAAAACAACGCATGCTCCGAAACTAATAAATTTGGTAGGTTAAAGTGCAATGGAAGCACTTTAGGCCTAATGAAGCGACATGGGAGATGGATGATCATATACAGGCCTCGTATCCTTCCTTATTTTTTGGTTGAGCAGATGTGATCGTTATATGTGTTTTGGTTTTGTTTATATATGCATATATGTATTGTAAATACTACAATGAATGGTGTCATAAAGCTCCAAAAAGCAGTATGATGGTATCATGGTTTGCAATAGTTGTTATTGTAACTACCACATCAAGTTGTGGTATAAATCTCCAATAAGCAGTGTGTTTTTCATGATTCTTATGCAGTTGGGTATGTTGTAAATTTTTCTTCGATTTATGTCTCAAAGCTCCATGAGTAGCATGCTTTTGTTGGTTATATGCATCAATGAACATCGAGGATGGTGTTCCCACAAGGGGGAGGGGTTTGTAATAGCCCCTGGTTGATTTTCCATGTAAATAAAATAAAACCAAGGTCATGGGACACATATTACAAGCTTAATGGTGGGAAAAACATTATAGTGGGCATTACTTGTGGTTTATTGATGGTTGTGAAAATTGGCAAAGGCATTGACAAAGGAAAAGATGCATTAATTGGCATTTAATTATGAGAAATAAAGGAAAATAGGAGAAAAGGAAGGTGAAGAGACACAAATTTTGCATGCAAGGGAAATTAAAGAAAAAATGAAGGAAAATGAATAAAATAGAGGTATCAATTATAAAAAGGCTTAAAAGAAATAGTTCGCAACTTTTGGGATCAGTTCTATATTTAGACAGTTTTATGGTGGAGGTCTAGTTCATTCTCTCTTCCACTCTTGCACACTTAAGGAATTCCTGGAGCACTTTAGAATTCTCTTGGATTTGGAAGAAGAAAAGTAAGGAAGCAAAGGGAAATAAAAGTAAAGCAAGGAAGCACAAGGATATAGTTGGATCAACAGCTACAGCTAGATTTCTTTGCAAGTAACAGGTTGCATGTATGATCTCCTTATTGGTTTTGGATGCATGGTACATGGATGTGATTTTATGGTTATGTGTTTTCATTGACATGGAGATTTTCCTAGATCGACAATGGTCTCATCCTTTATTTTTTCATTTCTTGGATATCCATCGTGTAGTGGGTTCCCCATTTGGATTTTCTAATTGGTTCTCAGGTTCCTTATGGCTATGGGTTGGAAAAAATGCTTTGGAGCCCTAAATAAACTTGGGTTCACTGGAGGTTGTGGTTTTAGTTACTAATCCATGGAGCCTATGGGTTGGGAGAAATGCTCTAGAGCCATATAACAAATTGGATTCCCTCAAGGTTGTGCATTGCGTTACTATTTCTTGGAGCCCTAGAGAACTTGGGTAGAGATAGTTTTAGTTGTTGTTAGTGATTTATCGATCACTACAAGGAAAATACCCTCTAGTGGATGTTTTTGAGGAACCCCTTATAAAAATACCCCAGACATCTGTTTCTAGCGGAGGTTCCTAGAGGAGGTTGGCGGATAGAGGTTTTTGCGGATGTATTTCGTCCGGTGCTCTTATTGTCAAAAAACGCACCGGTGCGTTGAAAATGACATAGCACCAGTGCGGTTAAAAAATTGGCACACCAGACACCATGCGCTCCATACACACACACCTGGTGCGTTGTAATTTTGTAGAGTACTGGTACTTTACATAACTTCCGCACTAGTCTGGAATCAAGAAAACGCATCGGGGCATCCATAAAATGCACGCACCTGTATATGGTTAAATAACAAAAATAAGGGCAAAAAAACCGCATAAAACATTGGCACACCAGAAACCGTGCACTCCGTACACACCCGTCTGGTACCTTTTATTAAGGAACAACACCAGTGCGTGTCAACTTGTCAGCACCGGTGTCTCATAAAAAGCGTGTGGAACAGAAACCGCTTGGGGCGGAATGAGGGAAATGCACTGGGGCCCCATAAATTCTGCGCATCGAAAAAGGGTTAAAAAAACAAAATTATGCCCAAAAAACCACACAAATCATTGGTTCACCGGTTAGAATTCCCGGTGTCTCTTATTATTGTAGAGCACCGGTGCGTTACTTCTAAGCCACCCCGGTGTCTCATAAAAAGCGCATGGAACAAAAATCTCCCAGTGCAGAATTATTGAAATGCATCGGGGCTCCAGTAATACCGCGCACCGGAAAAAGGTTAAAAAAAAAAAAATTACGACCAAAAAACCACTGAAATCATTGGTTCACTAGACAGCGTTCCCGGTGAGTCTTATTACTATAGAGCACCAGTGCGTTACGTCTAAGCCACCATGGTGTGTCATAAAAAGCATGTGGAACAGAAAATGCCTGGTGCGGAATTACTGAAATGCACCGGGGCTCTAGTAATACGACACACCGGAAAAGGGTTAAAAAAAAAACAAAATTACGGCAAAAAAACCGCAGAAATCATTGGTTCACCGGAAAACGTTCCCGGTGTGTCTTATTACTGTACAGAACTGGTGCGTTACTGCTAAGCCACCCCGGAGTCTCATAAAAAGCACGTGGAATAGAAACCGCCCGGTGCGAAATGACCGAAACGCACCGGGGCCCCATTAATGCCACGCACCGAAAAAGGGTTAAAAAACAAATTACGGAGAAAAAACTGCACAAATCATTGGTTCACTGAAAAACATGCCCTGTGCATTTTATTACTATAGAGCACCGATGCATTACCACTAGGTCGCCTCGATGCCTCCTAAATGCGCGCGAAAACAGAAACCGCCCATGGCAGCATAGTGCAAATGGACCGGTATGCCAATAAAACTCCACACACCGGAACATGGTTAAATAAAAAAAAACATTACGGCAAAAAAACAACATTTTTCGCTTTTTTCAGTGCTACAGAGCTCTCAAGTACTAGTTCAAGTTATCCTTGTTTGAGTCGCACTGACATCCATGCTCCTATTGCACTTATTGCATGCATTGCTGCTGTGCATTGCCACCAATCTCCAACTGGAATTTTATAAAACAGTGGACAAATTTTCTTTTGCAATTCTACAGCTAATATGCCTCCTCGACGGGTAAATGTACAAGTATTTTTTCTTTTTTTTCCATAATTAAACCTTTTAGCGGATTAGAATTTGAAAAAACCTTAAAATTAACAATTAAAAATAAAATAAAATTTGTCGTGCGGTGCGCTCGAGCCATTCGGCTCACACCAGTTTGCGGTGTTGCTTATAAATTTATAGGCCACACCGAAACTGGTGCTGATAGTATCTGCACCGGTTTTGGCGCGGTACCGCGCAGCACACCGTGTTATTTTAAAAAAAATTAAAAAGTGTGGTGTGGTCAGTTACCAGGCTGCACCGTTGACAATGGTGTATCGCGGCAATTTGGTGCGTTTACGGACTTACTAGCCCCGGGGCGGGTAATTTTTTCAGCGCACCGGAACTGAAATTCGACATTGTCAATGGTTGAGGCTGGTAAATCGGTGCTACGGGCATCCACACCGATTCCGGGGTAGATACCACAGGCGCACCGTGTTTTTTAAATTACTTTAAAAAGAGTGGTGTGGTGGGCTACCTGGCCACACCGTTGACCTAGTTCGATTTTGCTGGAGTGGTGCATTTACTGAGATAACAGCCCTGGGCTAGCTATTTTTGTTAGTTCACAGCTTACCGTATTTGGCCTAGGTCAACAGAGTGACATCTTAAAATACCGCACCGACAACTATGTATGGTAGCAGGAGGGTGGTGTGCTAACTTAGTTATAAGCCCCAGGCAGATAGTGAAGTTAGTGCACTGGCCTCCTGACACCACACATAGTGAACGATGTGCTAAATTTTTTTTTTGGAGTACCGCTTCTGGTGCGGTCGATATCAACAGGTGCACCGTATCTGGTGCGCTCTGTGGTGTGACGCACCGGGACCGGTGAGTGACTGTGTTTTTGGCGCACCAACTCTTGTTTATTTATTTTTCACAAAATAAATATATAATTATATTTGTAAATACATGTGACATTTAATAAAAAAATTGTGTTTAATATGTTAATCATTCAGAGATGTGAAAGGAGAGAAGAGGGGCAACAATAAAAACAACAGGTGGAACAATATAACATGGTTCACCTGTGGGAGGCAAGGGAGAGGGAGAGAGATGCGTACCCTCACCCTATTACAGCAGCGACGCAGTGGCTCCTTTGGTAGGTAGGCCTCCTCAAGTTCTATGAGGAGCCTACTTCCCTAAAGTCCCATAGTTTGTTTTTGAGACATCTTATCTGAAGGTGGAATGCCTAGCAACAAGCTTTCCAGGTTGGTATTAACCAGTGGTACACACCCACTGAGGAGGATGTATATTTTATTACAGGGCTATCGAGGAGAGGGGTGGATTTTCCCTTGTTCCCCGAGGTTCCAGCTAGCTATGTGGCAGGGAGTCAGTTATTTTACTCCCAGAGATACATTGGAGAAAATTTAGTATCTCCTGCAGAGTTTCAGGTCATTGGAGGGTAGTTACGTATTGGTGCATTTGGTCATGAGGAGGTCCAGTGTATCTCACTTATCAATTCGACCATTTCACACAACACCAGTGACAGGAAATGCATTAGTTTCCAGCTTTTATATTATGTTGATTCTTTACTACAGCAGCCACGACTTGTTAGGTGGTCTGCCATTTTTTTGCAGTAGTTTTGTACAACTTTAGATAGATGTCATGCTCATGCACAAGGGAAGGTCAAATTCCCTTTTGCTTCAGAGCTTTTTTGTTTATTTTTTGAGAGGTTTCCAGAGACGAGGCCTTCTTTTCTTCGATAGCCTCGTCCTCAAGTTCTATGAGGAGCCTACTTCCCTAAAGTCCCATAGTTTCTTTTTGAGACATCTTATCTGAAGGTGGAATGCCTAGCAACAAGCTTTCCAGGTTGGTATCAACCAGTGGTACACACCCACTGAGGAGGATGTATATTTTATTACAGGGCTATCGAGGAGAGGGGTGGATTTTCCCTTGTTCCCCGAGGTTCCAGCTAGCTATGTGGCAGGGAGTCAGTTATTTTACTCCCAGAGATACATTGGAGAAAATTTAGTATCTCCTGCAGAGTTTCAGGTCATTGGAGGGTAGTTACGTATTGGTGCATTTGGTCATGAGGAGGTCCAGTGTATCTCACTTATCAATTCGACCATTTCACACAACACCAGTGACAGGAAATGCATTAGTTTCCAGCTTTTATATTATGTTGATTCTTTACTACAGCAGCCACGACTTGTTAGGTGGTCTGCCATTTTTTTGCAGTAGTTTTGTACAACTTTAGATAGATGTCATGCTCATGCACAAGGGAAGGTCAAATTCCCTTTTGCTTCAGAGCTTTTTTGTTTATTTTTTGAGAGGTTTCCAGAGACGAGGCCTTCTTTTCTTCGATAGCCTCGTAGGCGGATTACTGAGGCACGTATGCACATGTGGGGGAAGATGATGCCCAAGAGGGATGATACTCTTTTTCCAGCAAGGATATCAGATGATGCACTGGAGTTACTAGCTAGCGTTGATGGGCATCCCTTCATTTTGGTCCCCTGTCCTTATGCGAGGTTGGATTGGCAAGGGTGTACCAACATCCTCTTCACAATTGATTAGCCGCCAGATGATAAAGGTAATATCACTATTTTATTTAAATTTATTCTAACATGTTATTTAACTTGTTTTTATTAAATTGCATAATAAAATCCTCTAATTATTGTTGTGTACTTGTATATATTTTGCAGACATTGGCTCTTTTGATGGCGAGGAGATGCCGCCACCACCATCTGATCCAGGTGTGGATCCTCATGATGAGGATGAGGGCATGCCAGATATTTCCAAGGATCATTCAGAGGCTGGTCCAGATAAGAGACCTGCTCCTGGTGGTGCGCTGGTGTGCGGTCGACGTCTTAGCGATGCTAGATATAGGATGGAGTTGGGCAACCAACTCATTGCATTGATTATTGAGGCGGGCATCAGGCTCGATGATTTCAGAGACATAGAGGTCGATGATAGGCTATCACAGATGTGGAGAGGCATGCCATGTGACATCTACAGCCTGATGCAGCATGTCGTAGGAGTTACAATAACTTTTACGTGACTGACAAGGATTTTTGCACGTTACGATCGAGCCGCAACACATGATGGACAGTCTGCGAGGTGCAGCGTACCATCATCTCATGATCGTTCACAGCCTCGCACCGTGCCATATTTGCATGAGACTCCATTAGCATCTACCAGCAGTCATCATGGAGATGAGGCTGGACCATCGACCACTTGTACTGATATTGATGTTGTACTACCACGAGCTAATCCATGACATTTATATTAAAATTGTATATTTTTAACATTATTCAGTTATATATATATATATATATATATATATATATATATATATATATATGGTCCATGTATTTTATGTTCATGTTGCAGTTGTAATTAATTTACATGTTCGTGATCATCATGATGTGTATGTTGTTAGGTCATGTTAGATATGTTCATTTAATGTGAAACTTGCAGATAGATGTGTATGTGATAGCATGAGATGTATATTTGATGTTCGTGTTGTACTAATGATGTTAATATATAATGTTAGTTGTGTTTTGTTAGATGATCTTGATCATGATGATGCTGTTGGCGATTTTGAATGTGTTTTTTAGTCAAATATGATGTTTCTACGATGGTTCTCATGAATGTGATGTTTATTAATTAATTTAATACCAAATGATCATGATATTGTAAATTTGTAATATTTGTATTTCTAATTGTATTTAAAATTCTAAAATTGTAATTGTAATGGTATATATGTGAATTTCTAAAATTGTAATTGTAGCTTTAATTTTTAAAATTGTAAAATTGTAATTGTATATATGTAAAATTCTAAAATTGTAATTGTAATTGTATGTAAAATATTTGTAAAATTTTAATTGTATTAATGTGAAATGAATTTATTAAAATTTGTAAATTTGTAAATTTTAAATAATTGTAAAATAATAAATCTAGAATAATATGATTTATTGTAACATAATAAAGTTTAGAAAATAATGCAAATAAATTGCTGTACTTAGAATTATAATCATTTTACTATGATCTTAGATACAAAAAAAAGAATTAATTTATACAATACGCTATTGTTTTCGAGATCAACATAATACCAAATTATCAAGTGAATTATTGATTTTAACATTAACACAATGCAAATTACCAATTAATTCAAAATACATATTATATTAATATTTCGAAAAACCCATCTTAAAAAGTACAAATATTGATGAAATAACACATGTACCATATCACTCTCGGTTCTCATGGTCACCCTCATTATCTTCTAGCTCGCATGGCATGATAACACTATTGTTCTCAAAAATATGTTTTGATCTAGGGTCATATGTCAATATGAACCACCAATACCTATCCAACACATCTGGGTAAAAAAACACCTGGTTGCAGTGTTTAGGGAAAACATAGGGCTCCTTAGCTTCATCCCACATCTTTCTAGATTTGATACATATCAGCCTACTATTGCGATCTTCTTTTACATTATTCTGATAAAATGTGTCCCACCACTTGCACATAAAAATAACACATTGGAAAGAAGAAAATTCCACTTCAATGATCTCTTGTATCTTTCCGATGTAACCTAATGTCCCTCGTACTAGTTGTTGATCATGGTGGCTAGATCAACTAGATTGATCGAACTCGACTTCCACTCCACATTCTTCTGTGATGTTTCCAGCATCAGAATTTTCTGTGCGAAAATGGTGTCCATATGCCCACATAGATGGGAACAAATGCACCTATTATAAAAAAGTTAAAAAAATCATAGTGTCATGTGTCTTATAAATAATAATCCAACAGTAGTTGAAATATGAAATGTAGATGTCTTAATATAAGTTTCAAATTTACATATAAATTAAGAATATTATTACCGAGTTGTTGCACCCAATCCCTATGTTTAGTGCATCCTCTTCAGCACACGGGTAACGACCGATAGCATCGTATTTCTCTCTGACTTGGTCAGAAACCCAACTATTGGGGCATATTTTATTTTAAATGATCGGGATAAGGCACACTTCTACCATTCAACTGTTTAAATTATTTCTTGTCACTATCCCATTTAATCCTGTTTTGTTTGTAGAATGCGACCCACGGTTGTGTTGCTTCAGAATTGTAAAGAATGAATTTATTGATTGCTTCAATTTCTGCATTCACTGATGAAATCAAACCAATATTATATAGTAATTAGAGATCAAAATATACATTATATCAAAGTTAAACATGAATATTAATTACTTCTTTTAAATTTGAAAATTTATAAGTCGCTTACTCTTTATCAAGCGCTTTTTTCCACTCGTTTGGAGCAACTCTCCTTCTCTTTTGTCTTCATCCATTTGATCATCCCAAATCACCACACCTAGTCTGTTGTCGATCTACTTGATGTACTCACTGGCATAGTAGAAATACTCATATGATATGTACCCCTCTGCCATATACCCCTCGGGTTTTGCCCTTTGTCTAAGAAAACCTTTTAATTTCTTCATGTACCTCTCTAAGAAGAACATCTAACGACAAGAAACAACCCCAACTAATTCAACCTCATCTACCAGGTGGATTAGAAGATGAACCTGTAAGTCCATGAAACTCGTCGGCACTTCCTTCTCAAACATACAAACAATCTCAACTATCTCTTGACACCACCGTGGAATGCTAGCCACATGAATCTCCTTTGACGTGATCCAACGTACAAATGCAGATAATTTAGATATGGCACATCCTAGGTCTTGAGGGAATTCATGTTTCACACACCCATGCTCAAACAAAGGATAATGACACTAAAAAGTTATAAACACGTGCAATAATATACGAAATTAGTTATGTTTTATGATCCCCGCATGGGATAAAATTTATTAATATAAAAAATAATAAAATCATGCTTTTGACATTATACGTACTCTTAGAAGATTCAAATGGTCATGCAATTTCAACCCCGACAAATGGTCATCCATGGTGAAGCAGCACCGTAGTGAAAACTTGTATGAAGTTGGCACCCTCACATCCATTATAACTTCCTTTTCCAAATATATATCATATTTTTTTTAAATCCATGGGACATCACCTTATTTGAAAAACCATGAATTAGAGGGACCAGCGCCTGCCTCTGATCCCATAATTTCTAATCGTCTTGGCCAATATTTCTTTTTAGTTTTTGAAGTAATAAGATCTTTCCTAACATCCAATGTGTCACTTTGTTTTGATGATATGTGCCTCCATAAAGAAGATGAAACATTTTGAAATATATGCATGGGATCTAATAAGTGGGCAATCTTAAGATGCTCCCAATATGGGAGGTCATAAAAGATAGATTTCCTTTTCATCCCAATGGGAAATTTCTCAACATAAGTGTTGAGGAAATCTGGATCATCGAACTTAGGCTCCCCATTTGAATCAAACATTTCTATGAACTCCTTCTCCTTCTCTCTTTCATATGCTCTAAGCCATTCAACTGGTGTCATTATTGGAGGCCTTTGGGTTCTCTCTCATTTACCATTGAACGCTGATGCTGCTCTTCTGTAAGGGTGTTGTTCTGGTAGGAATATCCTAGAGCAATCATACACTGGCTTTCGTAGGTCCTTGGACCATCTAGCTTTCAGAGAAGGTCCACAACATTTACATCCAAAATACCCTTTTGTTACAAGACCTGCGAGATTATATTTGTATACATTAATTAATATGCATGGCACGTTAAAGAATATCATGAAGATCAGAACAAATATTATTACAACGAATTAAATAACTAATATGTGAAATAATATTGTTACATTATATATAAACAAATCAATAAATTAAACATGTAATTTACCAGAGAAAACTCCTAAGCCCGGATAATCATGTGTCATGTAAGCACATATTCCATACAACGTAAAACTCCTCTCTGCTGCGATGGGTCTTGATACATTGTATACATTTATCCCATCCCATAATTCCTTCAATTCATCTACCAGTGGTTGTAAGTAGACATCCATATTCTTCACTTGTCTTCTACCAGGGACTATGAGAGCCAACATAAGATGTTCATTCTTCATGGACAACCATGGGGGGATATTGTTATTAATCACTACTATAGGCCAAAAATAATAGTTGGTGTTCTAGAGGGAATATGGGTTGACGCCATCCATGGATATGTTGAGTCATAGACTTTGTACTTCATTCTTGAATTTTTCGGACCATGTATCCTCTATATGCTTCATGGCTGTTGAATAAGTTGGGATTCGCATAAATCCCAACTCACTTCTGTGTGAGGCATGCCATCCCTGCAACATAGCTAATTATTTGCAACGAAAGAGCCTTTGAATCCTTGGGATTATAGGCATGTGCCTCAATATCTTAAAAGGAGGACCAATACGTGATTTACCCTTCTTTTTTTATTTATCATACCTGTCATGCCCACATTTCAGACACATATCTTTGTCTGCATATTCTCCTCTATATAGAATACAATCATTTGGACATGCATGATATGATATGTACTCAACACCCAATATTTTCAACAATTTCTTTGCCTCTTCGCAGCTACAGGGCAAGACATTATCACTCGGAAGAACCTTATCTTTGAATAACCTGTAGTTGGTGATCATGGAAAAATATATTAATAAATGTACATTAATGTCGATATAATTATTAACGTTCATAAAATTTAACATTTGTAATGTTCATTGCAGTGTACTGATTATATTTCAAATTTATATAAGGGGAGTACTTTATGGTAACTTACCTCAAAAGTTCCGAGAAACATGCATTCGACAAGCCAAACTTTGCTTTCAATTTGTACAGTAACATTGTTGTCCCCAACTGGGTAGACTTTGACTGACCGCCAGGTCCAAAGAGAGGGGTGGTGGAAGCAAATTTAAGGCTTTCGAAAAAGGTGTCAGCGATATGAGCATCATCCCCTAGTTGATCATCATTTTGGAATGCATCTAACAACATTGTCTCCATGGCAGTCGTATCCCTTAAGTAATCATCCATACCAACCTCTATTTGATTATCTCCATTGCCAGCTTGTGAAGAACTACTATTGCTGTAGTCATTCCTAATTAGTGGATCTGGATGTCGCAGGAATTGAATCAGTGGTTGATTCAACCATTCTTGGAATCGTTCCTCTCCGATTTTTTCTCTTAATTCAGTCTTCTCTTGATTTGACATTGTTGTGGGGTGCAATGGAAGATGGTAGGTAGGTCATTCATCATCACTAGAATCCTAATAATTAAAAAAAAAATTGAACATGATTAGTACAAAATATTATGATATCAATTAGTAACGACGTTGACAATATTGCATGATTATAAATTGGTTTGATGTTGAAATAATTACATATTAATCAATATATATACCAAACAATTATAATTATAATTACCATCATTGTCCCGGGATTGTGGCTAGAAGATGCAATATTGTTACAATTGGCAGGGTGAAGTGGCTGCCCATTTTCATCTACCAAATGCACCTTGCAGTATGCAGCTCCTGATAAGAACTTCTGACGTTTTGGAACAGTTTGAATATTTTGTGCATCTGAACTCAATGCTAAATCGGCATAAACCTGCAAATTTTTATACATTATAAATTTAATTAAGTTGTGTGTGATTGACTGCATGGATAAAAAACATATATAAATTCAATTAGATAGTGAAAAAATAAAACAAATCTGAATTAAATATTACGTCTCCACATGGATAGGGAGAACTACGCAATGGACTTTGAGAAATATTATGGAACGAGATGGATTTTGAAGAATTGTCCATTCCATATAATATATGATATTTTCTCCCTGCATTTGAGCAAAACAACAATAAATTTTGTGCACAAAATTCAATGTCATTCTGGTGTGTAATGTACAGATAACCACACCAGTGAGCTTTTTATTTTGTGCACTGGTGTCGTTTTATAAAAAGACGCACCGATGCAGTTAAATTAAAGGACACACTGGTAAACGAATAACCACAAATAAAAAAAGTGCAACCCTATTTTATTTAAGTGAAAAAAAAATGGTAAATTAAAAAATGGGCAACAAAATATTTTCGAAAATCTAATTTCATAAAACATTTCTTTAAATACTAAACACTTTTCATTATTTCACTATTTTTGCAAAAAATTTCAGCCAAAGATTTGCAGGATACATACCTGGAGCAAACAGAGCACGAGAGCACTGTGGAGTAGGGAAATACATTCGAACAGAAGTATTCAGACAATCATAATTCCAAACCTCTGGCTAGTAAAACCCTGTACCATAGAATTTCAAACGATGTGAGTAAGTTTATTGTTTTTTTGTACTTTTTTCTGCAGTTTCTTTTATGTAGTAAAATAAGAAATCTAAGTCTATTGTTTTTTTTTTACTTTTTTCTATAGTTTTTTAAATGAAGTAAAATAACAAAATCAAATCTTATTGTTTTTTTCACTTTTTTTCTGCAATTTTTTTTTACCTTTTCCGCAGTTTTTAGAAACAAAAATAAAAAAGAAATCCATTTTTACAAACAAAACCCTAGATTATTTTTGTTTTTGCCCTTTCTTCTCCCTCTTTCTTTTCAATTTAGATTTATAGGGTTTGTATAGTCATAAGAAATCCAACCCACAAGACAAATTGCATATTCGGATCCAAATCCATGTTGGCGCTTGCGTCAATCTTAAAAAAATACAGATTTTTTTCGTAACAGAGCGCACGAGTGCGCTCCGTTATAGAAGCGCACCGCAAAAGTAGAGTGAAAAAAAAATAAAAAATGTTTTTATCAGTGCACCATAAGTAACATATGGCATCGGTGCACTATTGTATTATGGCGCACCGCAAACACGCTGTTTTGCAAAAAAAACCATTTTAGAAACAAACCCTACATTCTTTTTGTTTCTACCCTTTCTTCTCCCAGTTTCTGTGATTTTAGAATTAGGGCTTTTCAATTTATATTTATAGGATTTGTATTGCTAAATATAAGCCTAAGAAATCCAACAAACAAGAGGACCTACATAGTATAATCCCAATCCATGTCGGCCTTTGCGTCAACCTTAAAAAAATACAGATTTTTTTTCGTCGGTGCGTCCCGCGTAACATAGCGCACTGTTGCACTCGATTATAGTAGCGCACCACGAAAGTACAGTGATAAAAAGTAAAAAAAAAATAAAATGTTTTTATCAGTGTGCCATATGTAACATATGGCACCTGTGCACTATTTCGTTATGGTGCACTATGTTACGTAGGACGCCACGAAAATACAGTGATAAAAAATAAAAAAATAGAATATGTTTTTATCAGTGTGCCATATGTAACATATGGCACTGGTGTGCTATTTCATTATGGCGCACCGTAAACGTGCTGTTTTGAAAAAAAACCATTTTAGAAACAAACCCTACATTCTTTTTGTTTCTGCCCTTTCTTCTCCCACTTTCTGTGATTTCAGAATTAAGACTTTTCAATTTATATTTATAGAGTTTGTATTGCTAAATATAAGCCTAATACATCCAACCAACGGGGGGACCTGCATAGTCTGATCCTAATCCATGTCGGCCCTTGCGTAAAAAAAAAAAAAAAAAAATTGTCGGTGGGCCCTATGTGGAATACCGCACCGGTGTGCTTTATTCTCCTAGCGCACCGCGCAAGTACTATGATAAAAAATTAGAAATACAAAATATTTTTTCAATGCGCTATTTCATTATGGCACACTGCAAACGTTCTGTTTCGAAAAAAAAAACTTTCAAAAGATACAAACCTTACATTCTTTTTGTTTCTCCCTTTTTTTCTTCCTCTTTCTGTGATTTCAGAATTAAGTCTTTTAAATTTAGATTTATAGGGTTTGTATTGCTAGACCTAAGACATCCAACCGACGGGACGATTAGCATAGTCGAATCCCAATCAATGTGGGCCTTGGCATGAATTAAAAAAAAAAACAGACTTTTTTATCGGTGCACCTAGAGTACGTAGCGCACCAAGGCTCTTTATTTTACAAACGCACCACCAAATGTAATGTGATAAAAAATCAATTTTTTGTTATCGATGCGCCATATGTAAAATATGGCACCGATTTCTGCTAAAAAACTAACACTGGACAATTTTTATTATTTTATCATGGTTAACCAATGCGGTCATTGACATGTAACACACTGATGCTCCTTGTTGACATAGAGCACCGTATGATCTATTATACTATCATGGTGGTGCGTTTGGAAGTGAGACACGCATCGGAGTCGGTGCGTAAACCATGAATGGCGCATTGGTTTTTTGAGATTTTTTTTTTACTTGAAAAGTTTACAATTTATTTATAAATATATTATTGAATGATATGGTACTTGTTTGAGATTGATAAAGAAATGAGTAACAAGAGATCAATTAACAAAAATAATGATAACACATCAAGAAAAGAAAATAAGACAAGTTCTTTGTAAATTGTTTACAAAAAAATTATTTTTTAACTATATGTAAGTTTAGCTAATATGTATTGTTTATTGTGTATCATGCAGAGCCACAAAATGACAAAGCTCGATAAGATTATTTCTGATCTAGGACCAGAAGAGCGTAAAAGCTTGATGGAAAAATTGCAAAAGGAAGAATCAGGTGAATGAAAAAAATACTATCGATCCAATATGAGTTTCTTTTTTTAGTTTTAATTAATAATATAATTAAAATCATTAGACAACATGTGTGAAAAAGTCTATTAATTCACATATGTTTAATTTTCTACAGGGACCAACAACTCAGAAAAGGAATGTTGTTCAAGAAAAGAAAAAAAAATAGAACATGAAAATGAAAATGAATTGGTCCTTAGCTCATCTGGAGTGCTGTTGGAAGTTAACGAAAGGAGGAAAAAATTTTACAAAATTTTGAGGGATCTAGTGGAACGAATGAATATATGTTATTTCCACTTACAATACAAAAACCAATCCAATGATTCCAAGAACCAAATTTTGTGTAAACTACAGGAAGAGTTTCTAGAGAATTGGTCAATGAGACATGTCAAACTTTTAATAGCAAAAGCGTACAACAATAAAAAAGAAGGAATGAAAAAGTAATATTCCTTTAGATTTTTGTCTATAATTATTTATAAATATCACTTTTTTTATACTTACTTTTCATATATCAATATAAAAATTAAATAGTTTATTGTCATGTTACATTTTCAGGAAAATTATGAAAATCTCAAAAGATGAATGAGCTGATATCAAAAATATGCCGTAGGAATGTCCAAAAAGGTGTACAAGGAGATGGTCAAAGAAATGGACAAAATTGCATCGCTGGAGGAGCCATCTCAACAACAACTTGCTTCAAATGTAATATGTAATCATTGATTTTTTCGATCATTAGGTAAAATAAATAAACAATTAGCATTAAATATTAATTTTCAGGTATTTTATTACATTTAAAAAAAAAATGGAACCCATTCAGCACATAAAACGGGATGACAAGGAAGAAAAGGATTGATATCTAAGTTTGTGAGTAATTGTTACTTCCTTATAACAACTTAACTAGATTTCATTTTTGTATTTTTTAAGTTGTTTTACAAAAATCATCATTGAATGTCTTCAAACAGGTGCTAACATACAAAGAAGAACCATAAAATGAATTGATTGAAATTGGGTTAAATATGGGTTGTGCGTATAGGTTGGCATATCAGAACTTAACTGTGGAATTTGTAAGCATCTATTGATCTTGTTTTACTTAGCTCCGTCTATAATTAATAGAAAAAATAAATCTTTTATATTAAATATATGATTTGTTATGGGGTATATAACTTGCAGGAAACAAAGTATGACACTGCGCCAACAAATCAAATCTTAAAATATGGCATGTTACATGGTTTTGAAAGAATGTGTATAGTTTATGAGTCAATTGTTGCATTGGTACGTCATCTCTTTTCGATTTACATTGATGTATATTATTTAATATTGCAATTTTCATTATTCTCACCAATGTATGTACACTCATTACAATTTATTTTTATGTTTCTAGATGGAAGGTGAAGAAGAAAAAAACAATTAACACCATGAACAAAACATTTATGAAAATAACCCAAGTCATCAAAGTAGCTCTAGCAGTGATAGCAGTTCAAACGAAGAATGATGATCACTATGTTTGGATATAAAAGCAAAGCATTGTATTTTTTGAAAAATGTTTGTGAAATCAGACATTTTCTTTAATTTAATGGACGTAGTGTCCCAATTGAAAGATAAAGGGATACCAATAACTGTCCCATTTTGTATTTCAAAGAATGTCTTATATATATATATATATATATATATATATATATATATATATATAATAACAAATGTTTTAATTTATTCTATTGCGTTCTATATTGTCGCTATTGCGTTCTCCATTATCGTTCTCAAATGCACTAATAAAAATTTAATTCATATGAATATTGTTATAAGATATATATGTGTCGAATGTTGATGAATAATGAATTTTAAAAAACTACAATAATTTTGATATGATATAACAAATTAATCCAAACATCACATTCAAATGAATTAATAAAAATTTAATTAATCTTGAATATTGTTATAAGATGTGTCGACTTTTGATGAATAATGAATTTAAAACAATCACAATAATTGCACTATCACAGGTCAATGTTTCTAAAAAATACAAAATGAAAACCGGTGCATGTATACTTACACTGGTGCGCTTGTATTCTTAAGCACCCCTATGTGTTTTTACGACCTATGGGCACTGCAAAAATAGCAAAACCAGTTAAAAATATCGAGGCATTTGTGCGGTATGGCTCTCTAGTGCGTTTATGTCTATCTACGGACCGTTGCCTTTTTACGACTTATTAGCACCGCACGAATACAGATACCAATTATAAATCTTGGTGAGTTTGTGTGATACTATTCATCGGGGAATTTTTGTGTCTATACGCACCAATGAATTTAAATGACCTATGGGCACTGCACGAATTTCGATGCCAATTATAAATCTCCGTGCATTTGTGTGATACTACGTACCGGGGCGTTTAAGAGTCTATACGCAATAGTGTATATGTATGAAATATTTGCAGTGCATGAATACTGATACCAATTATAAAGCTCGGTGCATTTGTGTGAAAGGACGCACTGGTGTATTTCTATAAGTCTACATATTCACACATTGATACGATTTATGGGCATCACTCAATTCCCAAGACCAATTATAACTGCCTCGTGCGTTGTATCACCAACACTATGCCTGGTGATGTTTTATACCTTAACGGCCCAGTGCATTCTCCTTAGATCGCCCCGAGGCACCTTCCACAGGTACGCACCGGTGCTTTAAATCCTGATTAGCACACCGATGAAAAAAAACATCTGTAATAACCTCTGGCCGCCTATTTTTTTTGGTTGTGTTGAAGCTCCGCAAAACCTCCGTAACCATAAATGGATGTGGTAGCATATGTTTTTTTGACAATTTTGGCCAATTTTATAACACTAAAAACCTCCTTTATAACCTTCGCTAGAGGGTCTTTTCCTTGTAGTGGATCGGTTAGGTGAAATCACTATGATTGAGGGTATAGGTGGTTTAGCCTCTAGAAGTCCTGGTTGGTTTTTCTTTTGTTTAACCCTTATCATCCCACATTCATGATTGGAATATGGTGCGGGGGTGATTATATGAAAGGGAGATTTGGTTCATCCTAATATATGGTCGGGTGGTACATGGAAGACCTTGACTTGGTCGGAACTTTCATAAGTTAATATGAGATATTTTTATATTGTGATATATGATCATTTGTACTAATTGTGATGGTGATTTTATGGTTGATTCACTATGTTTTAAATTCTAGTTATATGTTGATTATATGATGTATTTTTTATGTGGCTCTTGTCATGTTTTTATAAGTTATTGAATGTTTGATTAAAGCATGGGTTAACTAGTGTTGTTGTAGCTAGATAAAGAGGGCATAAATCCTTCCTGGTGATTCTCAAATGAATATTATCATAAGTTATGAACAATTATGCATTCATGAACTGTAGCTTTCATGTTTACCATATGTTTGATGAAATATATATAATGGGTTAGGAATGTCTAGGTCAAGTTATTCCTTGAATTTTGATTGATAAACATTGTCATCACCATTGATTGCATTTTGGAAAGTAACATGAAGTTTTGGGCAGTGGTATGGAGGCTAGCATAAAAAGTAGCTCGGATCTCAGAACCACTAGTAGAAATTGGAGTTTTTGGGTCGTAATCGCATTAATAAAGTCTTGTGCATGTGGCTATATCCTCCCAACTGCATGCATGTATGATTATGGGCGCACTTGATTGGAAAAACTAGTGAAAATGAGTTCCATCTCAGGGATTACCATTTGTGGTGGTTTCCAGGATCCTAAGTGGTGGGTAGTCGTTGAGGGATGTCTGTAAGTTGTCTATTTGTTAGCACCACTTCCATAACTATAACTTGGAGTTTGGGTCATATCATAGTGACACTCATCTCATGTTTACCCTAATGTGTTTGTGAATTTGAGTAGATGTGGGGTGGGGGTGTAAAATTATTTATTTAGGAAAATTAAATAATAACAAATTGTCGAGAAAGGACACATGGGGTTATGATTTTTGGACAACTAAAGTAATTTAATAATTAAGAAAAATTGAATGATTGTTACCTCAGGGGAAGGTGATGAATAATAGGAAATTTTGCAAATTAGAGAGAAAATAATTTTGTATGAGAGGGATGATGTGGCACCCCACTTAGAGTATATAAATAAAGGAGGACCTCCATGGTTTTGAGGGGATGACCCCCATGGTTTTGAGTGAAATACCTATAGAGTAACCAAATGCTTCTAATATGTCTCTAGACTTTCATGAACTAAGTTCCTAAGTAGTCTTACTAAGTTGAGTTATACATGTTTGGTATTGAGAAATTTTCTTCCTTGCCCGAGTTATCTCTCTATTATTCTATCTTGGTACTACTTTTGAGCTCTTACAACTCAGGGGTTTTAGGGGGATAAATTATCCCTTGATATGCTTGGGTGTAAAACATCATTGTTCAAGTAAGTTGGTTAAGGAATCAGGGGTGAAGAAAATTTTCAGCTTTTAGAGTTGAATATCTCGTCAGGTAGAAATTTAATTTTCTTGAAATTTTAATATAGTACTGGTATAAAAAATTGAAAAAATTTAAATTGTGATAAGCATGTGATTTTGGTTTAATCTCACGTTATCTGGAGGCTTAATGCCTAGTTGAAAATGAAGATTAAGAGTTCTATATTATTATTGGTGTAGTTTATATTAGGATTTATTATTGGTGTAGTTGATTGTATTAACCTTGTTTGTATTGATTTGAGGAAGGAAGGAAAAATACTACTAATGGAAATTACAATGACAAATTTCCAAAGGGGTTAGGTGAGAGTTTAATGAGTTATGTTTTGTTTCATTTTAATTGAAATAGGTAATTAGATGCATGTTTTAGAAATGGTTTTAGAGTATGCTTTCCAAGTGTTTGGAAAAATCCATGAATGAATAATGCTATTATTTTTATTATATATAAATAATTATGCATGGTTATAGATTAAAGTTTGTGTCACAGTGTTTGATGAATTTGTAAATGAGATTCTAGGAGTTAAGATATTTGTTATTTTAAATATTTTCTTCTGCGGGTGATATCATAATGATCCAATACAACATCTGGGGTATCCATGCCATTTGGACCTAGAACCCTTGATTTGATTAAGAAAAAAAACATAACCTAAATCGTAAAGCTGGGCGATTTTGTAGATTTTCGATACCATCTATGTTTTCCTATTATTTATTTTTGGTTGAATGATTAAGATGATTTAGTACCTATTTTAAAATGCCAACTTTTGAAGTTTCAATTTCTAATTTTATGAGTTAAATAGGTTTATGAAGAATCTTAGATTGCATGTTTGCAAATTATTTGTCAGAAAACCTCAATGGTTGTAGTTAATCAAATTTACAAATTGTTTGTAAAAAAAATTGTATTTTAATTCTTAGTTCTCATTGGGACATTTAATCCTTTATAATGTTGATGGTTGATAAGGTTGGACCTTACATGAATAACCTTTGTCTTGGTGTATCGACGAAATTTTGTTGTAATCACCTTTATAGCTATGTGAGTGACTTTTGGATGATAACATTAAGACTATGCATCCACAAGGGAAAAATATCCTACGATGAGCTCTACGTCTCTTCACATATCCCAATTCTCAAACTTTACAGTCTATGAACTCTTATAGTTATCTTAATCTACTAGCCATATTTCCCTATTATCCTACACTTCCAAGTAATGAGATCACATTCTCTACCAAACAATCCCTTAGGTTATACCACTTCCTTCCAAGGCTCTAACACAAACCGACCAAGAAAACTCACCAATGAGGACTCCTAGGATTTTTAGTTGCAATTAATTTTTCCTCAAATACAACAATTGACCACATACATAGTCATAATTCTCTATAGTTTCAAGGAAACCATATTCCATATTTTTATTATAACCACACTATAGAAACATAGGATTAGAGACAAAAACTCCATGTAGAATTGACATGAAACTCCTTTGCATTCATATAGCTCTTACCTTCTCAAAGAAAAACCTATAGAAAAATAAATGTCTAAAAAAATCCCTTGCATGTTCAAAATTATTGGAATATATTTTCACGCCAATGATGCACCATACATCTTCATAATAAGTACATGTTTCTCACTTTTGGAAATTAATCCCAAGGTTAAGAATTAGGAAAAACATAAATCAAAGGCCTAATTAAAGCCAAGGTAAATCATAGGGTAGAAATAAAATAATATTTTTCTTCCCTTAGCCTCATTTGAGCCTTCGAGCCATTTTCTTTACCTTCCTCGAGAGACATAACCTTTCATTCTTTTATCAATTTATTTTTGCTTCCTAAAATATATTTTTATTATAGATTTATGTACAATTACATATTCCATCATTCATATATTATGTATTCATCATGTACACATATACATTACTATTCTAGGGATGAAAAGTGGAAATATTGCAATTAAAATATGATCTTGATCCATTGGAGCCTAATTGTTACCCATTCTCTTTGTATGAGTTTTACCTTCATCAAATTTCAAGAAATAGTTTGAATATTACAAATAATTTTAATGGTTTTTGAAGTTTATTTATGTGCAACATTTTGAACATGTGGATTAGTTCGTACTATAAGAATACACATTGTTTCTTTGCTTGGTATAGTTTAATTAGATGAAATCATATTAACAATGAGTTGGAATCATGAAAAAGTTATTTCCTTCCTTGTATTATTGGATCCATTCTTTTATTTGTTGTTTACATATCATATGAATCCATTTTCATCAAAGAATCGAAAGGAAGATATTAGCACTTAAGGATTCAATATTTTATTGACAATGCATTTCTATGTTGGTTTTGAATACCTTGACAACTCTCATTTCCCAGGTAGTGATTTCTCTTATGCAATAAGTTATTTCTTCTTCCTCTCTCTATTTCCCCATTATGCTTATTCCTCTCTTTCTTTCTAGAGGATAAATTAGAAAGCTTCATGTGAGAAGAGAAATCAATGAGGATCTTGGCACATGTTATTATTTATTCACCAATATATTTCTTCTTCTTCCTCTTCTTCTTCTTCTTTTCTCGTATTTCATTCTTTCTCTTTGCCTCCCAAATATTTGAGAGAAAAGAAGAAGTAAAGAAAACCCCTTGTAACCTCCTTCCTTGTTTCACTTACCATCTCCCTCCATTGGAAAGTGATTCAACTTTTTTTTTGTTTGATGTCCTTTAATTCCACCAAGGTAAGCATTATCTCATTTTTATGCATTGATTTGATTTTCTTTCATTTTTTTCATTTCATTATTTGAAAGGTTTCTAGCATGTATAGTGGTTGATTTGTTATGTTTTCACATGCAAGAAGGATGATAGAGAAGAATAAGAAGCTAATATTATACTTTAATACTTAGTACAATGATACACTCTTCTAATTGGATATCTATTGTCAATCCTCTTGTTCTTATTCTTGCAATATTTATTGATATGCAACTCCATAATTAGCAAATGAAGAAAAATAGAGAGATTTTATAAGGATGGATTAAAAAAATTTACTCTAAGTGATTTGATTTACACTAAGAATGGACAAAAAAATTTAATGGATTTTCATTATCAAATTAAGAATAAGATCAAATAATTCATATTACACTTTATACCAAGGGATTTGTTTGTTGCGCGATAAATCCAAACCTGGGTCAGGATCCCTCATGCCAACAAATGGTTCCGTTGCCGGGACCAAGGTCATTTTGAGGGAGAATTGATGTTGTGGCATCCTATGCAGAACGAATTACAAGATTGGCTTGATAAAAATATCATTGAAATCACGATCTAAGAGAATAGAAGTTATAAATTATCTAATGAAGATTGGGTATAAAAGTATATATATACATAAGTTCATGATATTTAATTTTCCTTCTTTGAAACCAAGTTGCATGAGTGGTTTTCTCGATTGAATAAATTTAATATTTGTGAAGAGGACGACGTAGTAACTCAGTGGACTCCAGAGTTAGTACAACAATTTGAAAATACCAGCAATAAGATTACCTGCATGGTAGATCATTGGATTGATCACGTTCTGGGAGGTTTTGTAACTTGGTTTGCTATTGATCAATTCGTCTATTATTCTGAAGTTGAAATAAGATTTTTCAAGGGTCCCAGATGTAACTTCCTATGCTCTTTGAAGTTGTGGCTTAAGATTCTATTATGTGAACAGGGTAGTCTGTGCATTCATATCAAGTGAATGTCCTGTAAAGGCCCGACTATGTGTAGTGGAAGAACTTATCACGTATATCTTGAAGAAGGGTTTATTTATAGTCCTCTGAAGGGTAGATCTGATAGTGATGATGAATCAAAGACTAGTATCTCTGGTAAATCTACACACGCTGAAGAAGAAGTCCTGCAAGATAAGAATAATCCTCAGATTCCATCCACTCTACTTTCGAATTAATCTCACAAGTCATCCACTCAACCTTCACCTCCACCTCCACCACCAGGTGCAGAGATGGCTTCTACCATGAAGTTGCCTACTTTCTGTGGTATTGGGAATGGAGACATAGATCAATTATGGTTTGTTATGGACGCTATATGGGGATCACAACATGTTAATAGTGACAATGTAAAGAAAGCACAGTTGGCCACTGCTTTTCAAGATTGCGCACTGGATGGTATATGAGATATGTATCACCAAACCCTAATGCAACTATTGATAATCTAAAGGATGCACTAAAAGAACAGTTCAAGAAGTCAAAATCATATGCGCAATGTGTAACTGAGTTGAAAGAGATTCACCAAGAGTTAAATGAATCTGTATGGGATGTGGATCAGAGGTTGAAGAGCACTATCAGGGATGGATGATTTACTATTGATGATAGCCAACACAAATAATGGTTTAATGACATGTTTCTACCGCATCTGCACCAACCCCTGAGTCAATAGAAGATTTCCACATAGGCTAAAGTAGTCGAGATTGTAATGAAACTAGAAGCTGCGCTGGTACCCGCTGTGATTGGAACTCATAATATCTAAAGTTAGTTAGAAGTGATGCATTTGGAAATAAAGAATCTGCACAAATATAAGGGAAAGGAGGTATGTGTGGATGTATGGTGCATACGATGTAAAGTTGTTGGGCATCATAAGGATCAATGCCTTGTGTTCCATGGTTATATGCAAGCTAGAGGACCAAGCACGTTGAAGAGCGTGGTTGGACTAAGTGGGACACCTATAGTATGGTGCGCGATTTGTTAGACTATGGGTATGCATGTGACAGATTATTGTCCGAGGATTGGTAAATATATGCCTGAGCTAAAGCAACCTTTTTGCAAGTTCTGCTCGTCACTGGGACATGATGAAAAAAACTGTCACAATTTTTAATTAATGATAGAAAAAGATGAGTTGTATAGAATGCATGCTGAACTTACCTCACCAGCATCCATGTCTTGGCATGGTGGATTCCAGGCTAGAGGACAAAGAAGAGGAGGAGGATCTGGTTGAGGAAGGGGACAACTCATCTGCTACAATTGTGGAGATGTTGGCCATTATGCACACGATTTTCCAAATCCAGCACAACAATCTTGCAGGTATGGTAAGAAATTTGTTCACATAATTGAAGATTGTCCTATTTTGGTTGCTAAGATGTAGGAAAAGAAGACATGAACTCCTACGCAAAATATTCAGATGGTAAGGTAGGAGTTGCATGAAGAAGAGCCAAGCGTGAATTTTTTCACTAGAAGTGGTGCAACCACTATTGAAGACAAGGGAAAGAAGTCAGATAATGATCTCTGTATATGAAAAGCACTTGATAAAAAGGATGGGTTCAACCTAAAATGTGAAAAATACACCTTTGTAGAAGAAAATAAGGGCTTTGTAGAAGTAGACACATCAAAATCGAGTAAACCTATGGATGTGGCTAGAGTAGATGAAGAAATAAAGCCCTTCTTGCAGGCTTGTATCAAACTATTGTGCAATAAAAATGTAGTGGAGAATCTTCAAGCATTGATAGATAATTGCATGGAAAAAGAACAGCCTAGGATGGAAGATAAATTTGTCAATAAGATCTATAAGAAAAATAATAAGAGAAGGACCAGATGGGAGATGCGCCTGACTACTCAGATTGGTGGCTGTGATATGAATAAGGTCATTCTGGATCTAGGGTGTGATGCAAATGTCTTGCCGAAGAAAACTTGGCAACGCATGGGAGAACCCAAGTTGGAGTGGTCTACTATTCAACTACACATGGCCAATCAACGGAATATCATTCCATTAGGAAGACTATCACAAGTTGTAGTAGATATTGAAGGAGTAAAGGTGCTTGTAGATTTTGAAGTCATAAAAATTGTGGATGATACTGATCCCTATCCTGCGCTGTTCGGTTTGGATTGGGCTATTAATATGGATTGCATCATTAATCTTAAGAGGAGAAGTATGGTATTTGAGAATAATGGAACCAAGGTTGTAGTTCCTCTAGATCTTGCACAAGGTGCAAGATATACAGAGTTGGTGCGTGTGGATGACGATTTCGACCATATCTATAAGCTGATTATGTGAGATCATGATTAGATTAACCTGAATTATGATGGAAGGATTAATTGGGAAAAATATAGTTCCTGCTTCTTAGATTCAGATGAAGAATTAGAGAACTGGTAGAACTAACTACATGAAGTATCTGTATTGCGCTACAACCGAGTGACAGAATATCTTCGCTGCATATCATTAGAGGTACGAGAATTTTCGTATTATGATGGTTTAACTAAAGTGAACATGTTTTTAGGAGAAATTTAAAGGATTGTTCCAAAAGCACAAAGATTTCATGCAATGGATATAGAACTGCACTCTACCCTAGGACGATGGTGGGAGACTCGCAAAGGAAACTTGGGTAATTGGGAAGAATGCACCCTAATGATGAGACTGTGATTTGAGTGCCCAAATACCAAAGTATAAGAACCCTATTTCGGAAAAGGTGATCTATGCAGACATATGGTTAAGTGGAATAAAGCATGGGGCACAGAGTTGAGACCAGAATGGGTGCACATGTTCATCCAAACTTCAGGAAAAGTGCCTATGGATTGGTACTTGGAGACTAAGCTCTACCAAGGGACTAATGAGTGGACTGTGCTAATGGAAATTTTTGTTTTAACCTTCAGCTTCGAAATTGATTGATAATACACAGTTGCACACTTCATCTTTGAGAACATTTTTCATCAGTTTGGATGCCCTAAGATTCTAATGAGTGATTGAGGTACGCACTTTGTGAATGAAACCATTGAAGCTATGATAGAATAATTCTGCATTCATCATCAGAAGAGCACTCCATATCACCCATAGGCTAATGGTGCAGTGGAATATTTCAATAAGATATTGGAGACAACACTCACTAAGGTTTGAAATTCTAACCAGAATGATTGGGATGTGCACATACTGGTAGTTCTTTGGGCATATCTAAGCAAATACAATAAGTTGACAAGGAAGACACCATTCAGGATGGTGTATTTGAAAGAAGTTGTCATGCTAATGGAGTACATTATTCCAAGTCTGAGCATTGCAGCATTCGAAAATATGGTAGAGCTGGATATTACAAAAGAAGAATTGTCACAGTTGGTCGTGCTTGAAGAGGATTGCTTTATTGGAGTTTTCCATAAGAAAGTGAAGAAGGCACGCAGAAAGGATTGGCATTATAGGCACATTAGACAGAAGGTCTTTAAGGAAGAAGATTTGGTTTTTTTGTATGAAATAAAGTTTGTGCGCCACCCGGGGAAGTTCAAGATGCATTGGCTAGGACCATATGTTGTTAAGGAGATCAAAAACAGGGGTGCAGTGTGCCTGGCCATGCTGAGCGGAGAAAACCTTCTTAGGTATGTCAATGGAAGTCGATTGAAGCTATACAGGGATGACCTCTCCCTGCTTGAACCAAATGACTATATGGCCGTAAATATGGATCTACGTAGCTCAAATGGAGGATGCATAAATAGGTGTGATGTGCGCGCGGAGGTTGACGGGGTCGTAGAGGTGCCCGAATATAGATGTTGGAACAGTAAATCTCAACAAGACAGTATTATTACCATTTGGGGGAGTGTCTAAATTGCATTTAATGAGGATATTATTCCAGATTTGGATCCTTTTTATCATTTATGGAGCTACATTAATGCAAAAGAGACCATTTAAGATGCGCCTATGCTATAAATATGACCAAAGGGGTCGCATTAGTTCCCTTTGCATTCTGTGTGATTTTTGTGAATTAAGCTCTCTGATTTCTGACATTTTTTTGAATTCTATGTCTGGTATTAGTATGTTGTTTGAGGAGGAGTTGCACCGTAGAGGTTTAGGATACTTAATTCCACCCACTATGAGCACCACCAAGCCAAGAGAAGAACCCGCTACATAGGCTGCTGAAACCCCTGCGCAAACCCAAGCCAAGAAGGGACAAACCTCGAGGTCCCAGAAGTCACTTCAAGAGAAAGCCCCTAAGCCACTCTTCACTACAGCAGGTGCTAAAAGAAGCCAATGAAGGACTTTCCAGATACCATAATAGAGCCAATACGTGGTAGAAATTGATCCTATCTCACGATTTCCTACATATGTCGCACCATACAAAGCTTCAGTGAAGGTCCCGAAGGATCTCGACAAAGTGCATTCCTATATTAATATGCAATTGATCCCATAGAATGTACTGATGGAAGGTGATATGTTCGCCAAATTTCCACTACTGAAAATGGAGGACTGGGATGTCGCAGATCAGGAGAAATTTCTAGAGCTCCCGCCCCAGAGGTACTAAGACCAGGTTCCTTATGACGATGGAGTAGTGCACAATGAGTCGAAGCCCTGGGCACTGGGCCTGCACAAATATGGGTTGCTAAACTTATTGTAGATTCCGAATTTCGGGCACAACCCAAAAAATGACATTTGAGTGCTTCAGTTGCCAACACTCATCCATGAAAATTGTTTATGGATAGGAGAGCACATTCCCATTGATGTTTATTTGATACATCACATCACAAATCTATCGAATCAGGGGGCAGACCATGTGGCAGAGTTTAGAGGAAAAGGCTAGGAAAAGAAGGTTGCCAAGAAGATTAAGAAATATTATCAGGTAATGCGCCACAGCCAGGGTTTTGTTGTCAGCAAAATTAACGACCATGTTATTCAATTTGGAACTCTCATCCTAGCCAGCTAAATGATGAGGAAGTATAGGATGAAGGAAGTCCCAACCCAAGTTATTGTGCTCATTGGGCAGTGCGAGAAGGTCGTGCAGTACAATTGGGCTCATTACCTATGTAAATAATTCTTGGAAAATGTGCATGAAGCACAGGAATAAGGGAAGCACTTTTATTACGCCTGGGTATTGCTCCTGATAGTGCTCATCGACTGGAAGACACTTAAAGAAACATTGTTTCCTGATATCGAGCCCGACATGTGTGAAGCCGTGCACTACACAACACTTTAGAACTCTACAATTCCTACCAGAGTCACCAAAAATAAGATTTTCTGGGTGTTGTTCGACTCTGCATTGTTCTAGGAAATTCAGTCGAAGCCAAGGTTATCCCCAACCTTGTATCAGAAATACAAATTTATCACATACTTCAAGCGACATTCCATAATATACATATTCATGTGAAGGGCACTATTTAGGACATATGGTACAAGTTTCCATATTTAGTCACAGAAGATGACCTTCTGCGCATCACGGAAGAGTGGCCGCCTACCTGATCAGAGTCGTTCATCACTGGGGGTGCATCATCATCCATTCTAAAGACTCTGAAGAAGCCCAGAACCCAAAAATATATGTAGCAAAAGGGTAAAGATACTGAGGCAGAGCCTACACTGACCACAACCAGCGAAACCATTGACTTAGAGAATGAGATGGAACCTGAAAAGAACAATGCAGGTGCCAAGGAAACTAAGGCTCAGACCACCAAGGGGAATAAGTGTGGATCTCATCTCGTGGGAGGTCCACGCAAAAAGAGAAAAGGATCCAAAGCAGTCGGCGCAAAGGACCTCACCCTCATCGAAGACGATTTGAATGAAATTGCAAATACAGTGACGAATGCAACATAAGACATGTGGAAAGATATGTAGTCACAATACAAAGAAGTGCTTGAAGGCATACAAAAAGGTATTCAAGACCTGAAAGTAAAAGTGAGCCTGATTCAAGTGAACGTGGCCTAATTTTAGCACGCAACCAATCTACACAGTGCTACCATCTACTGGGGATAACCACCTCATCTGAATCCCCTCTCCTACCATCAGAGTAGAGTCATCGAGTTTGCACGCGACACTTAGCGCCTATGCAGAAATCAATGTTGATTTGGTCATGCTGCTAGCCAGGAAGATTCACTTGATCCATAGTATGATTGTGGATGCGCTCAAATTCATATAATACCATTCCTCCTTCATTGCGAATGAATCACAGTAGCAAACAACATTTATTCAACAAAAAAAATAGACAACAAAGGAGGTGTGCCGCACAGCTGAAGCTTGACACGCCACACTGGAAGCCAAGATAGAACAAGTTTATGGTGACCTGCCAGAGGTCCCTGCCTCAACCACCCTTGCAGAAAAATCAGAAGGTTTGGCTGTTGCACTGAAGGCATCACATAATAAAGTCTAGACTGTCCAGGCTGAGTTCGAACAACAAATTGTAAACTTACAGATGAAGCTATATCCGTAAATGCCACCAAATGATAGAGCATAGCGTTTTGATGAGGTTAAAACAACTATAGACAGCATATAAGCTACAGTCACAAAGTGTGGCCAATTATTAGATGAAGCCATTGGTGTCTGGACTTATATTTAGAATGACCCGATGGTGCAGAAATTGCATAATGAATTTCGTGTCAAGGAGAAACAATTTTCAGATATCCGGATGGCGATGTCCACACGGGTGATAACGCAGAGACTTTCCCACCTTCATGAGGATATAGATATTAAGACACAGATAGAAGATCTATGTTGTTGAGAGTATATTCTGGAAGCAAGGATGCAACCATGGGCTGAGAAAGCCCTGTAGTTGTCTCATAATTTAGATGGTTCCCTAAAGAGCCTTCAACAAACAAAATGTAGCATTGATCTGGCAGCTGAAGGGCTGAAAACCACAAAGTAAGTGAATGAAGCACAGGGTGTTGCCACGCAGAGCGTCGAAGTGGTCTTTCCACTGAAAATTTTTGTTGCAGCACTCAAAGAAAATATGAAGGACACCACCCCACAGTAACTCAGGATGATTCACGAGATTGTGTTGGGAATCTATTGGAGTGGGGTCCCTGGGGTATAATTTTGGTTAAGTTTTGTTTATATTTTGTTGACCACGCTGCACAAGAGAGTCAAAGGGGCTTTGGTGTGGGTCAAAGTCCCTCAATCAATGTAATGGGTTTTAAGGGAAAACCATGGGTCTCAAACCATGGTTTGAGGCCATGTTATCTGCGCACTAAGTCAGTATAAATATGTAAAGTTTGAGTGATGAAAGGATATAATATGTCTGATGATGTATATTTGTTAAAGATTTCGATCTAAGTCTAGGTTTTTGGGTAGAAAGGCTCCTATTGGCTGTGTGCGGAGAGACCTAAGTCCTGGCTGTGTGCGCACTCCACTAGTTGTGTGCATGAAAGGATAGGTTGTATTTAAGGATTGAATGTATTGGAACTGCTATATCCCTTAATAAAGAATATTTTTTTGGAGAAATATCACTGTTATGTGATTGTTGTGTTATTTATCTGTTAATTGCGTTGAGATTTGAATATGTTTACTTACTTCTGTGTATGGTTAATTGCATCTGCGCGATTGAATAAAGTATCTTATGTGTGAACATTAGTGGATGAATAGGTTTGAATGAAGTATATCTGTTTACAGTGCATGAATACATAGTGAAGCATTTTGTTAAGAGTTGATATGTTGTTATATTGATCTGTTTATGCATGCATTTTTTCTATTATTTGTTATAAGTCTGTTTAGGGCCACTACATTAAATTCTTCCTCATGGTACGGAAACTTGGTTCCAACACCCCCCCCATACTTCTTTGAGTGATACTTTGATTCGTTAGGACACCCGTAGTTTGCAAGATTGGCAAGAACAAACACTGCAGGGCCAACATCAGAACCACTTTAGAATCCTAGGATCTAGCCCTCCTGGATTTAGAGAGGGATCTCTCTATATAAGTGCTTTCAACAGATATATATTTAAGCTTTTATTAAGATATTAGGCTAGTTATGAAGTAAAAGGGGTTTGTTTTTTTTGGTTGGGTAGAATATCATCAAAAATGAAGGAAGTATTTTGAAGGGTAAAGGTGTGAGTGAGTTGAAAGAATGGTTTAGCTGATAGGATAGGTAAGAAACAGTATCAATCCATTGGGCTATGGAGTCATAAAAGGATTTAATTGCACAACAAGTTTCAAGGGTGGTCCATGGGGCAAGTCATCTATATCAAAGGATCTCTTTAGATTGATTTTATGTTATGGAACATTAAAAGTGTTTTGAAAGTAGCAAAGCTAATAACCATTTAAGAATCTATTAAATTCACTAAAACAAGAAAAGCCTTTCAAAGTAACTGTTTGAAGAAAGCCAAAGGACAAGGAAAACCATAGATTTCTTTGGGAAAACTTTTACTAAAGCACACTTTTTAGACAACAATCCAACAATATAATAGATTACCTTCAGAAAGGAGAAAACATATAATAAAACAAAGGGTAGCCTAAGATCAAGTAAGAACTTTGAATCTATCCTACTTTCGGCATACTCTTAGGGAAACTTTCAAAACAACTGTGTTGGAAATATGATGCAGAGTGTTGTCCTTGATGGCAACCCACTGAATGAAGATGAATACATGAGATTGTTGGCATGTGTTGTCCTTGATAGAAATACACCTGATGAAGTTGTTCTTGACTCATGATCTGGGGTAATGATGTAAATATGATAAGGAAATGATGCTCGATAGCAATATGATGCCGAGTGTTGTCCTGAAAGGCAACCCACTTGATAAAGATGATGGCAACTTATTTGATGAAGTTGAAGTTTGCTAGAATATGTTCTTGATGAAGAAAATTATGATGTATCTACGTGTGCAATGAAGAAAGGAATCTTGTAATGTGCTCAAAGTATGATGAAAAATTATGTCTCTAGTGAATACGCTGATATGTCTAAAAAGAACGGATAAGCTCTTATGGGAAAAAGCCAAAAAGTGAAAATCCAGGGCCCGTGGTATTGAAGGCTCATGGTATTGATGACCGCAGTATTGAAGACTCATGGTATTGAAGACTGTGGTATTGAAGGCTCATGGTATTGATGACCGCGAATAAGACTCATGGCATTAAGACTCATGGTATTGAAGGCTCATGGTATTGGTTTGGCTCGTGGTATTGAAGGCTCATGGTATTGGTTTGGCTCGTGGTATTGAAGGCTCATGGTATTGTTTTGGCCCATGGTATTGAAAAAGATAAACCTATATAAGGAGAAGAAATTCATTGTGCAAATCACAAGTGTGGGTGCAAGATGTCTGAGCTTGAATGGATACTTCTCTTTGAAGTAGATCTGAATGGAAAGGGTTACACTTGAAGATAAATCTGAATGTATGATGCACCAATGATGAAGAAGGGGATCTAGATCTGAAATGCATTTGTATTTGCTAGATCTGATTATGGAAGGCTTAGATCTGTGATGAGGCGAACATCTAGGCGAACATCTGTCTGAAGTGAAAGGGTATGAAATATCTGATCTGTTCTGCTGTGTTTCTGATATCTGATCTGTGTTGATAAGTATCTATTGGTGATGTATGTTTGTGCTAAAAAGTATGGAAAGGGTCCAGTGTGAAAATTGATGAAACGTGGTCCAAGGTGGTGCTGAGGGTTGTAGCCTTCAGTCAGGGGGTCGTAGCTCCCTTCCAGGTGAGGCTGGTAAACGAGATCGGGTCGTGAGTTCCTTCCGTGAGAGGCCGGTAAACGAAGCCGTGTTGGAGCCCCTTCCAGAGAGACTTGAGAAATGAGCGCAGTGGGTGCCTATTTTTCAGTCAAGTCTGCGCCACATATTTGTTGAAGATGTTTTCTATAATAAAATATTGAAGGCCGAGCAACCTGAAGAAAGGGTTTTCCCGATTTGGGTTTCACCTAAAATCGGTGTTCATGTGTGATGTCAGTGTGATGGTTTATTCGTTCTACCGCATGTTTACCGCTTTATTGAATATCCTCATGAATAAATGATGGAATGGCTTAAGTGAAGTTTAATGACATATCTAGATTCTGTATACGCGGAGTTTCATAAAGGATTCAATGATATATACGCTAGTTTATTGAAGGAAAGTAGCGTATGGGTTTTAAGGAATGGAAAAGTAAAAAGATTTGATTATGCAGTAAATACTGATTCACCCCCCCCTCTCAGTATTTTTCCCAACAATTGGTAATCAGAGCAGGTCCTTGTGGAGAAGCTTGATCGCTTAAAGGAGATTCGTCGCAATGGGAAGTCAAGAAGGAATAATGTCTATAAAGCCACCTATATTCAATGGAAGCAATCTGATATTCTGGAAGGTACGTACAAAAGCATTTCTGAAAAGTCTTGGTGCAGATGTATGGGCAATCGTGGAAGAAGGTTATCAATACCTGGCAAGTATTCCTACTGATGCAGCAGAAAGAAAGAAGTATGAAACCAATGCCAAAGCAGTAAATGTTTTGCTGGGAAGCATGTCTGAATCAGAATTTGCTAAAGTGATGCAGCTACATTCAGAAAAAGATATATGGGACAAAATCATTCTGAGCTATGAAGGAGATACAAAGGTAAAAAATGCAAAACTCCAAACTCTTAGAATTGAATATGAAAATTTGAAGATGCATAGTGATGAAAGTGTTGCCAGTTTCTTCCTTCGTCTAGATGATGTTGTCAATCGAATGAGAAATCTGGGTGAAACTAAAACTGATACTACTCTGGTTGAAAAAGTCTTAAGATCCTTGACTCCAAAATTTGACTCTAAAGTCTCCGCTATTGAAGAAAGGCAAGATCTGCAAACTCTTACTATTGTTCAATTACATGGGACTCTGACTGCTTTTGAAATGAGACAAGGAGGTCCTTCTCAAGTAAGAGAAGCCGCGTTTAAGGCTTCTACAAAAGGAAATGAAAAGGAAGTTGTCAAAGAATCCAGCTATATTTCCGATGAAGAAGAAGCAAATTTCGTAAGAAAACTCCACCTAGGAACTGGAAGATTCAAAGGTAAGCTTCCCTTCAAATGCTTTGAGTGTGGAAAAGTTGGTCATTATGCTGCAAAATGTCCTTATAAAGGAAAAGAAGTTGTTAGAAGGAATAAGAACATATCTAGCTCTAAGAAAAGTTACTATACTAATGAAGATAGTGATGGGTCATCTAATAGTGAGGAAGATTGTGAAGAAGATCTTAGACTTCTCATGGCCTTTGAACAAAAGGAAGAAAAGGATATGTTTATGGATGCTCTAGAGGAAAATGATTTTCTTGAAGAAAATAATCAACTCAAACTTCGCTTAGAAGATTGCAAAATTCTTTTAGAAGAACAAAAGGTGATCAGAGAGACTGTTGAAAAGCAGCTTGAAGAAGCAAAGAAACATATTGAAAAGCTAGAATGTGAAGTGGTAATTCAAAGAAAAGAAGTAGAGAAAGCAAAGACCTTGAATCTTAGATTTGCTAAAGGATCTGAAACCTTAGATGATATTATCAAGGTACAACGTTCTCCTCTTATAAAGACAGGTCTGGGATATACCGGAGAATCTTCTCAAACTTCAACACCAAACTATCTAAAAGCAGTTACAGGTGGTTTACTACATTCAGCCACTCAGCAAGGGAATAGAGGATCTCTACAGGGAAAGAAGGACCATCTCAATTCAAGGAACACTAACAAGGATAGCTTTCAAAGACTCTACAACCAACAGGTAAACTCAAATAGAAGATTCCATGATCGCAGAAATTTCTACTTCAATGGGCAATGTTTCACTTGTCACAATTTTGGTCATAAAGCTATTCAATGTGTGGCATATAAAACCATCATGACAAGAGAAGCAAGAAAGAAAAGGTTGGATACCGAACCAAAGAAGAATACCTATAACAATTTTTCTCCTCTTCAAAGTGAAGTCGAATGTACTTATTGCAATAACTTTGGCCATGAAGAATCTGAATGCAGGAACAAGATCCAGCCTAAAGAACATGTTCCCTCAAGCTCCAAAGTGTGGAAGAAGAAAGAACCGCCGGTTGAAAATTGTGGGATAGCATTATTTGTAGAAGGTGAAGAAAATCAATGGTACATCGATAGTGGGTGCTCAAGACACATGACAGGTGACAAAAGCAAACTTCATACTTATAATGCTCTAGAAAAGGAAACAAAAGTTACATTTGGAAATGATACTCCTGCTGTAATTAAAGGAAAAGGGTCAGTATTTCTAAAAGAAAAGGTGAAGGCTAAAGATGTCATGTATGTGGATGGATTAAGGCATAACCTATTAAGTGTTAGCCAAATGTGTGATCAAGGAGCAAAAGTGGTCTTCAGTTCCAAAGAATGTATGGTTCGTGATCTTGATACAGGTAAAATCATTATAAAAGGAAAAAGAAATCCAAGCAACCTGTATGTACTAAACGGCATAGATCAATGTTACTTGAGCAAGTCTTCAGAAAATTGGCTATGGCATAGAAGGCTGGGGCATCTGAGTTTCTCTCAAATCAGCAAAGCAAACAGACTTCAAGCTGTTCGTGATCTTCCCAAGGTCAATCTTCCAGAAAATACCATATGCAAATCTTGTCAATTTGGTAAGCAGACTAGAGTTCGATTTAATGCCAAAGAAGGATCATCAAGTAAGCCTCTTGAACTCATTCATGCTGACATCTATGGACCTATGAGGAAAAGGTCATTACGTGGGGAAGAATACTATATCCTATTTATCGATGACTACTCCAGAATGTGTGAGATCGCATTTATTAAACACAAAGATGAAGCTTTTGAAAAATTTCAGAAGTTCAAAGCTCGGGTAGAAAATGAATTGGATTCAAAAATCAAGTGTCTTAGATCTGATCGAGGTGGAGAATATTCATCAAATGAATTCTTTGAATTTTGTGAACAACATGGCATTAAAAGGCAATTCTCTGTAGCAGGCACTCCACAACAAAATGGTGTAGCAGAAAGAATGAATAGAACAATTGTTCAAATGGCTAGAGCTATGATGGCTGACTCTAATGTTCCTGACATGTTCTGGAGTGAAGCAGCACGTACATCAGTTAACATTCTCAATAAAGCTCATGTTCGGGTAAATAGTGACAAAACTCCATATGAACTCTGGTATGCTTCTAAAGAAGAAAAACAAACAACAGAAGAAGATGATAGCAACATATGGCCTTCTACATCAGATGGAAATGATATAGGCAGTGAATCCAATGAAGAACCTGAAAATGATCTATCTGAAAAAGCTCCATCCAGATATGTTCAAAAGAATCATTTTGAATCTCAAATTTTGGGAGACAAGGAATCAGGTGTACGAACAAGGAGAACTCTTGCGGGATCTTCGAGTAATTTGGCACTTCTATCCACAATTGAACCACACAATGTCAATGAAGCTAGCAAATATGAATGTTGGAATAATGCCATGGATGAAGAAATTGAGCAAATTAAAAAGAATGACACTTGGGATTTGGTACCAAGACCTCATGATAAAAATGTCATTGGAACTAAATGGATCTTCAAGAACAAGTTAAATGAGAATGGGGATGTTGTAAGAAACAAAGCTAGACTGGTTTGCAAAGGGTATACTCAACAAGAAGGTATAGACTTTGAAGAAACTTTTGCTCCCGTAGCTAGACTTGAAGCCATAAGAATGTTTCTTGCTTTCTCAAGCTATCAACGAATCAAAGTTTATCAAATGGATGTTAAGTCTGCTTTTCTTAATGGTGATCTAGAAGAAGAAGTATATATAGAACAACCGGAAGGATTCATTTTGGGAAATGATGCAAATCTTTTTTGTAGACTTAAAAAGGCTCTGTATGGACTCAAACAAGCTCCAAGGGCTTGGTATTATCGTCTTGACAAATATCTTCATCAACAAGGATTTTCAAAGGGGTCCGCTGATAGCAACTTATACACAAAAGTTGAAAATGATAAACTATTGATTGTAGTTGTATATGTTGATGATATCATTTTTTGGAGTAACGAAGAATCTATGAGTCAAAAATTTGCTTCTGTCATGCAGCAAGAATTTGAAATGTCTTTACTTGGGGAACTAACATTCTTTCTTGGCTTGCAAGTGCATCAATCTGCATATGGTATATTTCTATCACAAGCAAAATATCTTAAGCAAATTCTGAAGAAGTATGGCATGGAAGAATGCAAACCTATAAGTACACCAATGATAACCGGATGCAGTCTCAGTTCTAATGATGATTCTCCCACTGTGAATCAACCAGAATACAGATCGATGATTGGAAGTCTACTTTATCTCACTGGGACCAGACCAGACATTATGCATGCTGTTGGGATTGTTGGACGATTCCAAGTTAATCCAAAAGAGTCTCACCTTCAGGCTGTCAAAAGGATATTCAAATATTTACAAGGAACTCAAGACTTTGGTCTATGGTATCCAAAGGATGCTGATCTTACTCTTCATGCTTACACTGATGCAGATTGGGCTGGAAGTGTTGATGATCTGAAAAGCACTAGTGGTGGTGCATTTTACATGGGGCCCCGGTTAGTATCTTGGTTCAGCAAGAAGCAAAATTCTATTGCCTTATCAACAGCTGAAGCAGAGTATGTAGCTGCCGCATCTTGTTGCACTCAACTCCTATGGATGATGCAAACCTTGCAAGATTTTCAGATCAAATGTGCAACTCCTATCTCCATTATGTGTGATAATACAAGTGCCATCAGTATCTCAAAGAATCCTGTTATGCATTCGAAAACCAAACACATTCCCATCAAATATCATTTCCTACGTGAACAAGTGCTTGAGCAAAAAGTGAAGTTGGAGTATGTTACCTCCAAAGAACAAGCTGCTGATATCTTTACCACACCTCTGCCCAGGGAAGCGTTCGAGCATCTAAGACAGAAGCTGGGAGTGTTCTCTGCCAGTCAAAAGAAAAAATCTGCATAAATTTTAGAAGGTGACTTTGGATACGCGGGTTTCCTGAAACACAGTCGCATATGTACGCGAGTTCATGCACAGAAAACCGCGTATGTCTGATTGCTGATAAATTTTTGGTTGGTTCAGCTCTCTTCAGCACAGCTGCAGTGCTGTTTGGTATCTCTGATACTGTTTGGTATCTCTGGTGGTGTTCCAGTTCTCATAATTCTGTTTCTAATGTTTTGATGAAGATGCCTTGATGATTTGTTGGTGGAAGTTTTCATGATGCACAAACTAAGGGGGAGCCTTAGTCATTTGGAAAGATTGCTTGGTTGCACAGATTCAGGGGGAGCATTAGCTTTGCTGACTATAATGCAGTGTTGGCATTATGATGGTTCTGAAATATGTTCTCTCTCTTGAGGACTTTCTGGTGTTGGTCATAAATGGTCATATTTGTATTTTGATGAAAAGGTCTTATTGAGACCCATGATGTAAAATTGTAATATTCAGTCATGTAAGGACTTGTCAAATTTTGTAAACCCACTTGGTTGGGTAGCTGAGTCAAATGTGTAAACCCACTTGGTTGGGTACTTGAGTCTCATATGTAAATCCACTTGGTTGGATAATTGATGTAAGTATGAGTCTTTGGTGATAGGAAGTTCATAGAGTCATGTACTTAATTGACAAATATGTTTGAAGATTCAGCATGAACTCAGGGGGAGCGTGGCCACTTCAGCACATATCAGATCTGCAGAATGTTTCTTCCACATGAGGAGAAAAGGGGGAGAGTGTTGGTTTTGATCCGCCCTTTGCCCTTGATGTCAAAGGGGGAGAGTGACATGGTGTTTGAATGAAGAGAAGTTAAAGATGTAAAATATTTGGGAGAGTGACATATTTGGGGAGAGTGACATGGTACCTATCTGTTGTGGTAACCAAACACCATCGTGGTTGCCATCAAGTCCAAAGGGGGAGATTGTTGGAAATATGATGCAGAGTGTTGTCCTTGATGGCAACCCACTGAATGAAGATGAATACATGAGATTGTTGGCATGTGTTGTCCTTGATAGAAATACACCTGATGAAGTTGTTCTTGACTTGATGGACTTGGTAAATGATGTAAATATGATATGAAATGATGTTTGATAGCAATATGATGCTGAGTGTTGTCCTTGAAAGGCAACCCACTTGATAAAGATGATGGCAACTTACTTGATGAAGTTGTGCTTGCTAGAATATGTTCTTGATGAAGAAAATATGATGTATCTACAGTGTGCAATGAAGAAAGGAATTCAGAATGTGCTCAAAGTATGATGAAAAAATTATGTCTCTATGAATACGCGGATATGTCTAAAAAGAACGTGATAAGTCGCGTATGGGAAAAAGTGCTCAAAAAGTGCAAATCCAGGGGCTTTAGATCTTCAGGGCACATCATTATCTTCATTCAAACACTATGTCACTCTCCCCCTTTGACATCAAGGGCAACGGGCGGATCCACAACAACATACTCTCCCCCTTTTCTCCTCATGTAGAAGAAGCGTTCTACAGATCTGATGTATACTGAAGTGACCAAGCTCCCCCTGAGTTCATGCTGAATCTTCAAACATATTTTTCAATGAAGTACATGACTCTATGACATTCCTATCACCACTGACTCATACTTACATCAAAGATTCATCCAAGTGGATTTACATAGAAGAGTCAAGTACCCAACCAAGTGGGTTTACAAATGTGACTCAGCTACCCAACCAAGTGGGTTTACAAATTGACAAGTCCTTACATGACTGAATATTACAATTTTACAACATGGGTCTCAACAAGACCTTTTCACCAAAATATAAATATGACCATTTATGACCAACACCAAGAAGACCTCAAGAGAGATCATATAACATAACCATCATAATGCCAACAATGAATTATACTCAGCAACACTAATGCTCCCCCTGAATCTGTGCATCCATGCATCCTTTTCATATGACTAAGGCTCCCCCTTAGTTTGTGCAACCTGAACATTTTCACCAACAAATCATCAAGGCATCTTCATCAAAACATTAGAAATAGATTTATGAGAACTGGAACACCACCAGAGATACCAAACAGCACTGCAGCTGTGCTGAAGAGAGCTGAACCAACCAAGAATTTTCAGCAACCAACCATACGCGGTTTTATGTGCAGGAACTCGCGTACATACGCGACTGTGTTTCAGGAAACCTGCGTATCCCAAGACACCTTCTAAGTTTCAACCAGATCTGATTCTTTGTAAGGCAAAGACAGTGTTCAACTTCTTTCTGAGATATTTGACTGCTTCCCTGGACTACATATATAACAGAATAGTGTAGTTGTGTCTTCAAGCGTCATCCAATGGTTGTAGCATAAGCCCATTAGTAACCAAGCCTTCGGATCCTTTGCAGCATCAATACATTCTTTCCAAAAAAGATTATCATACCAGAACAGCATCTTCAGATATGTGTCAAGCAATCATCCATGTGGTCCAAAATCACCATGATCTTCAAGATGTAACATGAAGTAACATATGTAGGAAAAAAAAATCTCAACCATAGCAACCAAACTCTATATGATCAAGACCAAAGAATAAGCAGTCATATTTCCAACAATGCAACCATTAGAATTCAACCTGCTACTCCCCCTAAACCAGTGCTTCTTCCTTAACTTGTGCAATCTGAGACACCTTCAACAGCAAGTCATAAACAACAATCCCTACATGATCTGTCCTTATCTCTGAACTATAAGACTTTCATCTCAACAATGAATGCTCTTCATCATAAAGCAACCAGGCTTCATCCATAATCTTCAACACAAGAACCCATGCATCATTTCATTATCATGAGTATAATTAGAATGATGCTAACAGTGCAATCATCAGCAGTCAGACTGATGCTCCCCCTGGACCTCTGCTTTAGATCTTCAGCTATCAGATAAATTTTCTTATCATCAATGTATACGCGACTGCGTCTTCTGGAACTCGCGTGTATACGCGACTTTAGTTAATGGAACTTGCGTATGGAAAGTGAAGCATAGAAAATTTCCATCTTCCTTCATTTCTTCCTGAGCTTGTACCTCATGTACCTGTCCTTTCTACATCAGATGCGCTGTCAGAAGTAAACATAACCAGAATAATCAAATCAACCCTGAGAGTCATCATGCATTGCTCCCCTTGTGACGATACATTAATAGATCTCATAATGTATCTCACATCGTTCCTGCAGTCAATCAGAGAAGTAATCTTCCAGAAGCGGATGACTGCAGTAGGGTCTGAATTCCCTACGTTTCTGATCGGTCCTCCTTCTTTTTCCAAATTATTGTAGAGGTTCCTTATTTTTCTTAGGAGAAAACATATAATAAAACAAAGGGTAGCCTAAGATCAAGTAAGAACTTTGAATCTATCCTACTTTCGGCATACTCTTAGGGAAACTTTCAAAACAACTGTTGAAGATTAAACAGGGGACAGGGCTAACCATAAACTTCCTTGATTAGGACTCTACTTGGCATGCAGTGAAAATATCATTCAAAAACAACATCTCAGGTTTTACTCAGCAAGACATGGGCTTACCAACATTCCTTGACTGGTTATACTCTATTGAAATCATTCCCAAACACACAATTAGAAGAAAACATAGAGATAAAGCTTATCAGTGAGAGATAGGGTACTTGACAATAATCCTACGCTATATTTCCTGTTCTTTATCAAAGAAAGTGGACAGTATTGAAAACATAAGGAAAACAAAAATTACAGTAAGAAAAACATCACCATTGACATAGACCAGGATCCCATAAATCATCTTGTATATTTGATGTTCAAACTAGTTACAATCTTCAAGTCCAGTAAGTCTTTACAACTACAAACTTCTCTTCTCAGCCTATCTTTCTTCAATTCCTAACAGAGCTTCAGCAGCCTCAACAACTATTTACATTCAATAAGTATTCAACCAACATTTACAATGGACTCCTCTTATGATATTTATAGATGAATTGAGGAGGTGGAGTGAAAGGAAGGTCCATTTGTTCAATTAATACAGAGTAAATGCTTCTTGGCCTTTGGGAGGCCCAATGGAGAAGATAACTAGTGTCTTAACTCAGTTAATTGATTTTTTACATTAACTTTCATTTACTTCAGTCACTTTTGTTGACCTTTGAGGTTTTTAGTAGCTAGCATTTACTTATGAGCTGTCTTTGGCAAAATATCTTTGAATGTGCATTGAATTTGTATTCTTTTGAGGTAAATAAGCTGGTAGGTGGCATTTCTGGCTTCTAGAGGAGTAACTACTTCAGTGATGTGTCATTTGAAGTAGTCCCTTTGTTGATCTATCACAATTTGTCACTTTAAACTTTGAATTAGGCCTCTGATATGCTTTTTAGCCTACTTTATCATCTCTCTGCTTTTTACTTAACCTTTAAACTTTAATCTTCATCTTTAATCTTTGATTGGTCTTCACTGTTGGCTATATAGGTGGCAGTGGTGCATTGGAGGACCTTGCTATGTAACCAATATTCATGATATATTGATCAAATGTGGAAGTTCAGCCCTTTTGGTCCCTTTTGTCTTTGATTGAGCCTCAGAGGATCGTCACCCTCGACTCTGAGCCACTATAATTGGTCGTGGGAAGATTTTATAACCTTTCCGCCATTAAAACCTGCAACACACATGAACTGATCAAATAAAACCTGCAATGCTTGGGTTAAACTGCTTCAGAGGGCTTGGCGGAGGGTGAAAGAGCAGTGTGGAAGGAGGAAAACGCGTCAGAGTGGATTCCATGGAGGAAACCATGAAAAAAAGGGTTTAAATATTCTTGTGGCACGAAAATATGGATAGGTGGTTTTGGAAAACCAGAGATGGTTTGCGCGCGGGGTTAGAGCGGTAAACACCCATTTCGCGCTCGAGATGCATGTTCGGGAGGTTTGGTGAAATGGAGCAGGAAATGGCCCAACAGCCGTTAGATCTTCAAGCTGGAGATCTAAGGCTGAGAATGAACGTGACAGGAGAGGAGATAAGATGGGTGGAGGAAACATATGGTGGGGCCGGGGTGACCTGGGGTAATTTGTCGCGTAGCGGGAGGCTTGAGGTTGGGTAAACATTGTGCACTATTGGTTTATAGTGATAAAGGGTTATAATCCATGTATGGGCGAATATATAAAGGGAAGAAAAGGTGGAAGTGGGAGGGAGTGAAGGAGATTTTGGGCCGTTGGATCTGGGGAGATCTAGATCAACGGTGATGAGGGAGCACGATAGCACAGAGTGCTTAGCGGTGGGACCAGTGGACGATGTCATAGGGGGGGATTGGATGTACATAGGAAAATCTTGGGGTGTGCCTCCATAGTAAATCTTAGCCATAGATCTGAGATTTCCCATAGTAAAAAGGGTCAACTGCGGGGTACATACCACCTTGGTTGGGTGCCTCCGCAGTGAACATGAGCCATTGGATCGGGGAAATGGATGGTCCAGATTAACTCGAAGGAGCGGAGAAACGTCGTCGAAAAATATAGTTGTGGTGAGAATTTACAAAGGGAAGGGGTTGAGGTGCTGTTTTAATGGGAGAAGTTGGATCAAGAGGATCAATGGTGAGGATTGAATTGGGACATCGAAAATCAATGTAGAAGAGGGTCTGGGGAAGGAGGAATTTGGAACTGCGATGTGTCGATGGTCGATGGGAGGAGCAAGGGTGATGGATGGAGGACTGTCGGATCGAGATCAAGATCAATGGTGAGCTGTGATCAGAGCTTCGCATATCGGTGGAGAAAAGGTTCAGGGGATATGGAAGCGGGAAAACGCCGAAGTGCGATGTAGCGCGGACCATCCGATCTGGAATCAAATTGAGAGTTAGGATTTCATCGACATAAAGTCTATCGGGCGTGCGACATCGGCGGGGTGAAGCGGAATCGGGAAGTAGCGATATGCGATGGAGCGATGAGATGGTGCGATGCGATGGCCGTCAGATCTTGGGGGAAAGGATGGTCCCGATCTCATTGGAAGATCGGCCATCGGCGAAAAAGGAAAATGGAAGCGGAAACTTTGGAATCGCCGAAGTGCGACCACCGATGGTTTTAGAGCTTTGGTTTCCAAGCATGGTCTTATGGCAGAAAAGGGGCTCGGGGCTTAAGCAAAAAGCACTTAAGGCCTGAAAGGAGTGGAAAAGCTTTATACAAAGGATTTTATGGGTTTTTATGGGTTTTTTAGCTTTCGGGTAAGGTAAAAAGGATTTTTTAAACCAAATGAAAAGGGGTTAAATGGTTTATAAAGGGGATTTTGATGAAATGGAGTATAAAAGGGAAGAAAAAGAGGGATTTGACAGGAGGAAAGGGGCTTTTCAAGGCAAAATGATGGAATGGGGGAAACGAAGGAAAAGGGACGCTTTAAAATAGTCTTTTATACCAGCAGGTTGCCTAGAAGGATTTTTCAATGAAGATAACAGTGAGATGAGTTCTTTTGGACATGAGGCACAGTAAGGCTTCAAGAACTCACAATTTTGCTTAAAAATTGTTTCTTGAAGACTAATAGACCTGTTTTTAGCCATCATCAGTTATAACAAAATTTTATAGATGGCTAACATGATCTACGCAAGCAAGTCATTGCTGAAAGGGCCAGTAGTTGGAAGGTTTGTTGTTTGCGTGATAAATCTAAACCTGGTTCAGGACCCCTCAAGCTAACAGGATTCAAGGAACTATTGAGGATGTGAGCCACAATTCACGCAAGTATGGCTTGCCATGATGTATTTTATAAAATATCGTAAACATAAGACATGCTATTTTTGGACATATGAAATATATAAGTTCCGTGATATCTTTGCATCAAATTACCTTTGCCTTGATATATATGAAGTTTTCAATTCGATAATGATTTAACATGTTCCTTATTAAAGGATGGCGGTTTTCCAAAAAAAATATGTGGGTGGATTGTTTCTTAGTTTGTAGAAATGTTGATGCTACTAGATTGGATGATTTTCATTAAAAAATAAAAGTTTTTGGAATACAAAAACCAATTTGTAACAAAACCATCATTTCTAATGAAACTCACTATATGGATATCTTGCATTAGAATTCCCATAATCCATGCTATGGTAAACGCGGTACTCTAATTAGGATTGAAGAAGAGAAAATTTATGTTAACCCACTTTTTTGTTTGATTAGGAGCCCATGTCAAGCATCAAACTTGAGGTAATATTGCAACTTGGAATGAATTTTGGTACATTGTACTTAATGTTTAATTGTTTGGAGTCCCAACGGTAGGTGTTGAACTATGTATATTTGCAGAGAGAACTATCAAAATACATTACTTGTGGAGAATAGACACAAAGTATGCATGTAACATACTGGAACTAAGGTTTAAACATACATGTAGTGTACTAGAACTAAGGTTTAGACTTCTTCCATATATACACACATTGTATTTTGAATCTCATAACGAATGATCTTCAATTTTAGGATCTTTTTCTTCACGTTCCTCAAAGATCAATATAATACTAGAGGAATTATCCTTCAATTATTTTTGGGTAAAGGGCTCTTGGTAGCTTCCAATTTTTTTTTTTAAATGTAGTAGATGCTCATTTTCCAAAATAAACCTAGCATAATTGACACAATATACCAAATTAATTAAACCATGTCACTCATATTTCCATCCATGTCCATGTGTATGAGGGGACTAAATTATTGATGTAAAACATTGGTATGCTATTGAAGGAAGAAAGAACAAGCTCTTTAGTCATGTGGAATCAATGAAAAAGGAATTCATTGATGTGCTTACATCTTGAAAGGAATGGAAATTAATGCTAATTAATTCTAGGAAGAGGCATGAACAATGATATGTACATTTCTAAAAACCACAAAATTTCATGAGTTGAAAAGTAGAAGAAAGTGAAGGCCTTAATCCAATATATCAATACATTCACTTGCATCCATAAGGTTTAAAGTTCCAAAGGCTTTGAATCTTTCAAAGACTCAATAGTTTATGCTCTACTTTGTGGTTGAAAAATCACCCCTCATTAGAAAGCTAATCTTCATTCTTTCACCAACCAATTAAGCATGGGACCCAACATTCCCAAAAAATTCAAGTTGGATGATGCATTCAATATATTATAAATTATCTCATTAGTAAATAAAGAAGATGAATAATTTTGGAGTTTAAATAGTTAAATAGGGGGTCAGCAATTTTTTTTTTAATTCTTCATTTCCCAATGTTTTTATAAATAAGCGAGAAGGACACATTTGAAAGTGTTCTTGGATTCTATATGCCAACAATCTCATGACAAAGCTTTGAGACATTTCTAACCACATTTATTAATAAATATGTTGATTTACATGTATGGAAGTGCTCTTACATTGTGTGCTTATCCTCTATTCTATTCCTATGAGTAAATATCAAGGAATTTTATTTTATTTTTCTTTCTCACTACCTTCGATGGGCTAACATGGATATGAGCTTGGGATTGAATTAGACTGTTTATAGTGAACTATTGGCCTTGGTTAACTCATACTATTGTAGTGATTAGTTATTTTTTTAATTAATGTAGGAATACTTTTAATATTATTGTGGTATAATGTTCGATCCCAACATTTGATTTGATTTGATTCACTTTTTAGTTTGACATTTATTTTTATGCCCTATTTTTTTATTTAAGAAATTACATAAAAGTATAAATATCACAAAACAAAAAAATGAATATGATGGCTAGTGTTGGAAATACTGAGAGGGGGGGTGAATCAATATTCCTTTCAATTAGAGCATTAGTTAATCTTCAATTATTATCAATGTTTTTACAATGATAGTAGTAAACAAAAGGAACACAAATGCACATAGTTTTTAAGGTGGAAACCCATGCTGAGATAAAAAACACCTAATGATTTTCTAATAATTCTTTAATATTCAACTCCAATTGAAAATAAAGCTCCAACTTCCTAGAATCTATAAAATCATTCTTCTCCAGCTCCCACTAGATGGATGCTCCAATGCCCGAGATTCTTCAGTAGTCAACTGAATGGATGCCCCAACACCCAATGAGCTACAACTCACCCTAGCACCACCCTACCACCCTATAAAAGAATAAAACAAGAATGGACTCTCATACCAGGGGAAATGGTCCACTTTTCAATGATATAGAATGATATAGAAGAAGAAGACAGACTAGACCATAACCCTAACTATGAAAAAACCACCTAATGATGATCCTAGACCTCTCGACACTGCCTCTTGAGCTCTTGGCAGATAGACACTTTTAAAATTTTTACAATGATTTATTTATAATGAATTAGTACAATGATACCTTTACAATGACTATATGCAGTGCTACCCACTTGAAGACTTCATGTGCTGAACTTCTTGCTGCTGTTCTGCACCTTGATTGCTGCTCTTGTCATGCTACCCTCTACTGCACCTTGCTTTGCTTGCTGCCCTAGAAAGTCTGGTCCTTTGCAGCATGGAAAATTTTAGGGGCTAATATTCGCAGGTGGGCTAATTTTTCATGATATTTCCAAAAAAAATTTACCAATTTCTATTTTTTATAAAAATGATTCGCCCAAATTCTACAATATAAATTTATGTTAACTTAAAAATCGCCAACATTATATAGAGAGTATACACAAAATCATTATAAATTTGAATAATTTTACAAATACATCAATAAATATTTTATAGTTTACTTATTATGAACTAGTGAGATTCACCAATGTTTTAAACTTCAAGATAATTTTCATCCTTAAAATTTTCCCTACTTTGTAGCCCTTGACAACACATCATCTAGGTTTTTCTTGCCTTCTAGGATCTCAATATTAAATCTGGTGTATCTCTATTATTTTAGGTCTCCAATATGTGATTTTTGGTTCTGTAGTATTACTCTAAGTCTTCTTTCCAATTCCATAGGTTTGATCCAATTTGGATTCTTCAAGAGAGAGTTATTCCCAATCTCTCATAATGACCTAATTATGGACTGTTTTAGTAGATTAAACTTGTACGGCATCCACGTGTCATTTCTTCTTCATTCGGCTCTAAAATTGATATATAAAAAACTACAGTATATGCACTATCTACCACTTTTTGCAGAATTCCAATCCGATACTTAGAGAGAGAGTTATGATGATTTTACCAAGGTCACTTCTTTGAGATGAAGTTCAGGAGCCTGCAAAAACACTGACTTCCATAGATCATATCTCCGAAAATATTGCATAACTTGATCTGAAATTGGTACAAGAGCTTCCTTAGGATTTTGGGTTTGCCTCATAAATATGTCAGCTTCTGAACCTTCATAGAAAAAAAGTTATAGCAAAAATTCCATGATGATCTGTTTCAGATAGAGAAATCCCTGCATAAGGAGGATATGAGGATCACAATTTATATAAATAATTAGGTTGAGAGGGGCTTCAACAAGTGAACATGGGAGGGATTTTAGGAGCTTAAAAGTGATTAATTATTGAATTTTCAATGACCCATGCCACAACCCCATGGGGTTTTAGCCCACTAACTGAGGTTACAAACTTCAAGCATGAATATCTCTCAAACCGTGAAGAATACGTGGCGTGCCATATATCAACGGAAACATCTCGACAAGTAGAAACCATCAAAATAATTATTGACCTAGAATATCATAATTTGGTAGGTAAAAATTCCCATGAATATTAGGGTAGCCCCTGATGCTACTTGGGTTGAAATCAATGACAACTGCTGATCAACAATCTCCCCCTTTGGAATTGATGGCAACACAAGTACTCCGCTTGTGATCATGACACCTCTTCCTACAAAATTATCTCCCCCTTTGAAATCAATGGAAAAGGGTGACTCCCCTTGACACACTTCCATTCCCCCTGACACACAACCATCCTGTGGACCTGTACACACTTCCACTCCCCCTTTATATTTTGAATAAGGAAAATGTAATGAGAACTTGGGAGAATCCCAAGCTTCTAGTGAAGATATTCCAATGCTTCACGAGTACTCTCATGATCATCAACGCTTCCTGCCCAATCTACATCTGTAAAGGCATGAATAATGAGATTGTTACCCTTGGGATACCACAAGCCATATTGTGTTGTTCCCTTTAGATATCGAAGAATTATTTTGATGGCAATAATATGTGATTCTTTTTGTGCTGCTTGGAATCTTGCTACTTGTCCAACTGCTTGCATAACATCTAGCCGAGAGGCTGTTACATATAGAAGACTACCAATCATAGATTTGTACAACCTTTGATCCACATCCTTAGATGAGTCTTCTATGCTCAATTTGCAACCTATTACCATCAGAGTAAGGATGGGTTTGCAATCTTCCATTTTGAATTTCTTGAGCATTTCCTTGATGTACTTGGCTTGACATATAAATATGCCTTTATCTTGCTGAGATATTTGAAACCCTAAGAAGTATGTCAGCTCACCAAGTAAAGACATCTTGAAATCACTTTGCATCTTTGTAGAAAACTTCTTACTTATTTGATCATCATTGCTACCAAATATTATATCATCCTCTTTAGCTATTAGATGTGCTTTAGTTGCTTCATCTAGAACATATATGTCATTTGGAGCTCGACTTGCTGTAGCCACAATTTCACCATACTTGCCTTTCCTGATTTCACATTTTGTGGAGTTGAATAGTATTGTGTGTCCTTGATCACACATTTGTCCAACACTGAGCAGATTGTGATTCATGTTTTCAACCAATAGAACATTCTTGGCTAGAGCATCTTTGCTTTCGGGAGTGATGGTACCTGATCCTATAACATTTGAAGATCCATCATTTCCAAAGGACACGATTCCATCCTTCTTCTCTTTCAGAGATACAAATTTCTTTCTATCTCCAGTCATATGTGTTGAGCAACTGCTATTAACATACCACACATCTTTATTGTTTTGAGCCTTGAGAGTGAGATCACAATTATCAGTGTTCTTCTTCTTCCATGTTCGTTCGTTCTGTGGCTTCAAAGATTCTTCTGGAGGATTTTCAAGTCTGCAGTCTCTAGCTATGTGTCCAAAGTTTCGACATTCATAACATTCAATATTATTTCTTAAATGTTCAAATATATTGATGTTTCGTTGAGTCTTGGGAGGTTCATATTTGACAGATCTCTTGGAATTGTATTGGTTCCTAGGGTACGTGTGACATTCTACAACTTTATGACCAAATTTTCCACATGAATAACAATATCCATAAAAAATATGTTGGTACCTTGATGGAAATATTCATCGAGGAATTGACTTCCAAGGCTGTTCTTTCGAATCTTGTCCAGTGAAGTCTACATGCATGTCAGATCTCATAGGTTCACTGTATTTTGTTGTAGAAGATCCTGCTTCTTCTTCTTTGTAACCGAGGCCATTTTTGTCATTGTAAGACCGTTGATTGTTGATGAGTTCTTCCAATGCCCTTGAGCTATTGGCATAGTTTTGGATAGTTTTTCCCTTCTTCACTTCCTTACGCATCGAGACTACTTCGGCTTCTAATTCTTACCTTTCTTGGTTGATTTATTCCAACTTATTTTGAAATGACTCTTCAATGCATTTGTGTTCTTCAACTTCAATTTTGAGACCTTGAACTTGTTCTTCAAGAGTATTGGAATGAATCTTCTCAGCCTTGAGCTCTTTTATAAGCTTGAATTCTTCCTTAGAAAATTCTTCTATGGTCAACCCTTCTTCTTCGTTGTTTAATACCTCTTGTTTATTATGATTGGCCATAAACAATACTTTCTTAGTGGCTTCTTCTTCATTTTCATTGTCTTCATCGGATGATGAGCTATCTTCTTTAGGGAGAAAGTTCCATTTGGATCCTTGCTTGTTGAATTTATTAAAGCCTTTCTTTCCTTTTGAGTTTCCATCACTTATGCTCTGACATTTTGATGTGAAATGCTCAACCTCACCACAACCAAAACATATCATTGGAAGTTTACCTTTGAATTTTCCCTTACCAATTTTTAGTTTTCTCATAAAGTAAGCATATTATTCATATGAAATACCTTCTTCATCATCTCCTTTTTCTTCACACTTGCAGGTGCATGTCTTTTCAATTGAAGGTTGTTTGTCCTTATTAGTTTTCTTAGATGCAACGAATGTAGTTTCTAGATGTGAAGTACCCTCTTCTTCATCAAGTCTCATTTCATATGCTATGAGAAATCCATGTAATTCCTCTTTGCTGAGTTTGTCTAGATTTCCCTGTATTCTAAGACCGATACCTTTGGGTTGAATCTCCCTGGTAATGTTTTAAGAATCTTTCGTATAATAGTCTTCTCGTCAACTCGCTCTCCCAATACTTCTAGAGTATTGGTTATTTCAACAACGTATTGGAAGTATGCAGCAATGTTGCAATCTTCTTTCATTCTGAGTTGCTCAAATTTTTCTCTATAGATTTGAAGCTTTGATTCTTTGATATTTGAGTCACCTGCATATATATTCTCAAGCTTTTCCCATACATTTTTGGTGGTTTTAAAACCCAACACCTTATGATAAGTAGGTTCAATAAGTCCACTGATAATAATATTCTTTTCTTTTGCATCATTTACCAAATATTTCTTACCTTGTTCATTCGCGGTTGATGTAAATCCATTTTGAACAGTGTCCCATACTTCATAACCTTGCGCTAAGAGATAGACCTCCATTCTTCCTTTCCAGAGTGCATAATTATTTTCATTTAACAGAGGTACACCATTCTTGGTATGCTCCATGACCTCCTTCCAGCTGTTTAACTGCTATTGAAGGAACCAAGCTCTGATACCAATTGTTGGAAATACTGAGAGGGGGGGTGAGTCAGTATTCCTTTCAATTAGAGCATTAGTTAATCTGCAATTATTATCAGTGTTTGTACAATGATATCAGTAAACAAGAGGAACAAAAATGCACACAGTTTCTAAGGTGGAAACCCACTCCGAGATTAAAAAACACCTAATGATTTGCTAATAATTCTTTAATATTCAACTCCAATTCAAAATAAAGCTCCAACTTCCTATAATCTAGAAAAGCATTCTTCTCCAGCTCCCACTGGATGGATGCTCCAACACTCGAGATTCTTCAGTAGTCAACTGAATGGATGCCCCAACACATAATGAGCTACAACTCACCCTAGCACCACCCTACCACCATATAGAAGAATAAAACAAGAATGGACTCCCGTACCAGGGAAAATAATCCACTTTACAATGATATAGAATGATGTAGAAGAAGACAGACAGACTAGACCATAACCCCAACTATGACAAAACCACCTAATGATGATCCTAGACCTCCCGACACTTCCTCTTCAACTCTTGGTAGATAGACACTTGTACAATTTTTATAATGATGTATTTACAATGACTTAGTACAATGATATCTTTATAATGACTGTATGTAGTGCTGCCCACTTGAAGACTTCATGTACTGAACTTATTGCTGCTATTCTGCACCCTGATTGCTTCTCTTTTCATGCTACCCTTTTCTGCACCTTGATTTGCTTGCTTGCCTAGAAAGTCTGGTGCTTTGCAGCCCATGACAACACATGATCTAGCTTTTCTTGCCTTCTAGGATGTTGATATTGAATCTGCTGTATCTTTGTTATTTCAACTCTCCACTATATGATTTTTAGTTCTGTAGTAGTACTCTAAGTCTTCTTTCCAATGCAACATGTCTGATCCAATTTGGATTCTTCAAGAGAGATTTATGTCCAATCTGTCACAATTACCTAATTATGGATTGTTTCAGTAGAGCGAACTTGTATGGCATGTCACGTGTCACTGTTTATTTATTCAGCTCTGAAATTGATACATCGAAAGCTACAGTCCATGCAATATCTGCCATGTTTTATAGAATTCCAATATGATACTCAAAGAGAGAGTTATGACGATTTTCCCAAGGTCACTTCTTTGAGATGAATTTCAGGAGCCTGCAAAAACACTAACTTCCATAGATCATATCTCCGAAAATATTGCGAACCTTGATTTGAAATTGGTACAGGAGCTTCCTCAGGATTTCGGCTTCACCTCATAAATATTTAAGCTTCTGAACCTTCGTAGAAAAAAAGTTAGAGCTAAAATTTCACGATGACCTATTTCAGATATCGAAATCCCTGCATAAGGAGGATATGAGGATCACAATTTATATAAATGCTTAGGTTGAGAGGGGCTTCAACAAGTGAACGTGGGAGGGATTTTAGGAGATTAAAAATGATTGATTATTGAATTTTCAATGACCCATGCCACAATCCCATGGGGTTTTAGCCCACTAACTGGGGTTACAAACTTCAAACATGAATATCTCTCAAACCGTGAAGAATTACGTCGCGTGCCATATATCAATAGGAACATATCGACATGTAGAAACCATCAAAAGAATTCTTGACCTAGAATATAGTAATTTGGTAGGTAAAAATTCCCATACAATATTGGGGTAGCCCTTGGTGTGTTACATTGAAATTTGTCACCATGAAATTTAGCTATCTATATGGGTTCATCATTACCTATATATTGATCCCTTAGAGGTCCAAAATCCTAAAGTTCCTAAAACAAGTCTTGGAATTGGAGAAAAGCACATTAAAACCCTAAAAAGCCTAACTCTGCACTTTTCCTAGTCATTTCCTGTGATACCACGGTTTATTGCTCTAAAACCCACGACAAATCCCGCATGTTCTGCTCATTAAAACTGTGGACCCCCGTAAAAGGTAAAATAAAAGAAAAATTAAATTCTAGAAGCCCAGTTGGTTGAATATTCTCCCAGCTAGAGCCTTCTAGAAGCATTATCTGGTCGAGCTTCGCCCCGTCCATTCATGAACCTCTATCCCTTCATTAATGGAGCTATCCCTTGGTTTTTGGAGCTAAAGTACCTTTGAGAGAGGACTTTATCCCTTCATTATTGGAACTAAAACTACCTCCCCTCTGCTATAAATTGAGATCATGTTTCAGTCTCAAGGGTACTTCTTAAGATATAGAAGTGAATTGCTGAAGAAATTATACTCTCTATACTTGGCATCATTCACATGATAATGATTACATACTCATGTCCATAGTTTTATGCTATTTCAGAGAGGTGAATTCTTGTCAAACCGAGGGAAATGGTTGTCGGGGCCCCAGAAGAACCTGTACAAACATCAAGCTGTCAAGGTTGTAAGGTTACTTCTTTTCATACAAGTTAATACAAATGGATTCTATTTTATCATTAAGTTATTCATTTATCTCTTTGAATAATTTAATTCTTGGATTCCTTGATCACTAAGATAGATTATTGCTTCTGAATTATTTTATCTTGCATGTGATTTTTATCCTTTTTCTTGAATTTGATCGCTGGTCTTATATGCTGGATTGATATCTTCTAGAGCGACTAGATTGAAGATCAAAATAAGTGTTGGAATTCAGGTAGGAGTATCTCTCCATATGTAGTTAATTAATAATTCTGAATCATAATGGTCTAGAGGAAATGGTTTACATTTGATTGTTTGTTTCTAGATATCCTTAGAATACTAGGGAGATAATTCTTGTATGCAAGAAGGATTTATCCGTCTAACAAAATGATGACTCCGTTGGGGAAAATATGAACTTAGTTTTCTTTTTCATTTTCAATTTGAATTTTGAAAGATTTCTGTGATTTTGATTAGGTCAAAACTGGGTTGGGTAGAAGACTCAATAGGATGCTTGACTGTAAATCTATATTTTTATGTTTTCTGTGCTTTTCCTGTCTTTTGCACTTTTTGTTTAAAAACAAAGTGGTAGACTCTACATATTTTAGTGCAACATAGTGGGGTACTACACCTTGTTCCATTAAAAACTGCAGACTTCTGGAAAGAAAAAGTAAAAATTCTGTTTTTTGGAGTCCAATTACTTGATTCTCTGTTATTACCCCAACTTGTCTTGATTGTCAAGCCTTTAGTGCGAGTTTCTTTCAGCAATTTCTGTGTTTGAAGTGATCTTTTTAGCTAGTTTGCATTTTATGAGTGAGTGTTTGCTTTGTCTTCCTATTGCTTTGAATCAGAAACTTTTATATACCTCAGCTAATTGGTATGTCATCGTTTTCCTGTTGAGCCATTGAACTTAATGCAAATATTACTCTTATGAAAATTTGATTTTATTTTCATTTGCAAACTTAGAAAACGTTTTAGTTTGATAAGGTCTAAATTTCATTTTAAAACCATTATTGGATGTTTTTGATTTCTTGCTGAGACAAGCAGAAGGTTCTTGGTTAGATTACAAACTGAGCATAATTATCCTCAAAACTTTTTAGATAGAGTTCAACATTAGATTTTTCTTTTGGTTTTGAATTTTATGAATTTTAAGAGTTTTTTGTTTTCTTTTGGAAAAATTTTGATTCTCATTTCTGATTTGAATGTTATAAGGAATTTCATTTTGAGCAAAATATCTTTCTTTAATGAAATTGAGTTCTCCGAAATTGTCTTCTTTTCAAAGTTTCTTAATTAGGAAAGAAAGAATTGATGTTTTGAAATCTCTCAACTCTTTCCTCTAAATAGGTTTCATTGAAAAGAAATGAGTTGCTTTTCATATAGATGCATTATAGCATATTTTTGAATTTGGGTCATTAAACATCATCGAAGTTTCACTTCCGTACCTTTTGTCCTAAGAAACAACCAAAATAAAAGTAATGCTTAATTAAAATCAACATATAAATTTTATATTTTCTAGTGTTCTTTTCCACCAACATAGCTTAGGCTAGTGTCCTGGAATAGGTTGTAATCAACTTTCCAAGGAAGTTCAAACAAACAAGTAGTCAATCTTGCGGTAGGAAAATCCAATTGTAGCATGTATGCTCTGGGAAGCTCCTCCTAAAGGAGTCAATCACGAGATCATATCCGAGCCAGTGAGGTAAGTACATACCTCAGGGTCAGTATCAACCCCAAGGATAGTATATGCCTCAAGGTCAGTACATACCTCGAGATCAATATCAACCTCATGGGAAATACCTAGCTCAAGGTTTGTTGCCTCCTTTAGGACAACAGTTCTACCTGAAACAACAATTGTTATAAGTAGGTGGAAATTATCTAGCTAATTATCAACCATATGTTCAACCTAGTTATGGTCCTTCTTATGTACAACCTTCAATGGGACCCTCGTATCCAAGAGCAAATATGGTGTGGGATCCATCTCATGTCCAACAGAAATTGTAGCCCAATGTGCAAGTACCTTATTATCAAGTTGGACAACAAGTTGGTTATAATCAACTCCGAAAACCCATCCAACCTACAATTCAAATACCTACATATGGTCCTGTTCAGTAGCCTAGTCCGAGTACACCTAGAACTCCACCACAAACTGCTGCTCCAACTTCTGTTCAACCTACCACAACTATTTCTGGAGTATCTACAACTCCTATTACTACTGTCCCACAAATATCAATATAGATTCCTCAAGTTTCTGCTCCGCAGTCTGGACCTACAATTTAGACTACTGTTCAGATGCCTACAGGACAACCTGGTACAAGTACAGTTATAACAAGTCAACCTTAGTTTACTTATCAACCATATCAAGGGAAATATCGATATGGACCTGTTCCACAAAATCTAGTTTACCAGCAACAGCCGTATCCTGGATATACATATCAAACACATTTTCAACCCCAGTATGGTCTGGTTATTCTTGGTTATCGAGGGGGAATTCCAATTCCAAATGCACAGGCTATTCCATGATATCTTGGATATCCTCCTCTTGGAACTAGTATAATTTCACAAGGTTATCAACAAGACCCTAACCGTCGATTGCCATTCATAGCAAATTTGGACTTACCTGATTTGTCATGCCTTACAAATGATGCCATCTATTATCATCCATATTGGCTACCAATGCCAAATACGTTTCCCAGTGATATCCTGAAGTTTGAAGGAAAATCAGAAGAGGACCCTTCTAACCATGTCATGACTTACCACCTCTGGTGTGCATCCAACTCATTGATCGATGATTCCATTCAATTAAGACTTTTTCAGAGAACGTTGATAGGATTAGCTGCCAAATGGTACATTGAATAGCCACGAGGCCCATTTAAAAATTTCAACGCTTTAGCAACCGCTTTCTTAACTCATTTTTAGTTACCAGTTAGATACGTCAATGGCACAAAATTATTAACTTCACTAAAACAATCTACGTCTACATACATATCAGATCATATAAATGAATGGAGACGTAGAAGAAGTTTGGTGAAAGTTTTTATTTCGGATCAGATATTGGCAGAATGGTTTATAAAATCGTTACTACCAAAAAATCACTAAAGATGTAGCTAAAGGAGGAGTTGTTACAGAAGAACAAGTCATTTCTCAAGCTCAGTACCTTGACTTGGTATATACCCAGTCAGGTACTTTGTATGAGAAAATTCCTAATTTACCACGTCCTGGTCATATGCCTTTGATGGTGTAATTGGTTTAGTTAGTATGGCTAAAATTAAGAAGATATCTTCAAAGGTTAATTCTCCTATAATAACTCTACCCGATTCACCAAAAGGGGATTATTCCCTTGAAACTTTTGCCGAAATTCACATTGTAGAATCGTCTACCACTAAGTCAAAATCTGGCAATAAGAAGAAAGCGAAGAAAAAAAGTAAACAGACTTCATCTCCCAAGGAAAAAACTGAGAAAAATGAGCTGACTGACGACAAATGAAAACCTCGTTATCCTTGTCTTAACTGTGACGAGGATCATTTCACTAAGGAATGTCCACATAGGTCTGAGGTATCTAAGTTTGTCAAAGGTTCACCCACACCCACTGTCTTGAAGGATCCTTTTCCTATTCAAGATATCAAAATGATTAAATCTTCTTCTAATACATCAGCATATATTTTGATGATGTCTCAGGTAATGGTTGCGACTCGATCACAAGAATATGGAAGTAAAAATCCTGTCACTAGTAAAGAAGTAGAAAATTATAATTCAGCACCAGCTACATCTCCTTCGATTTCTGATCCACTTCATATCGAGAAACCCAATCCCGATCTAGTAATTAAACCCCCTGCTAAAGGTGTACTTCAAAAATCAGCTTTCAATCCAGATGCGAGAGCTGCTTAGAACTACAACATTGTTGAAGATTTAGCAATATCTTCTTCAGCAATGTCGGCCTTAGAAGTGCTGCAATCATGTCCGGAACAAAGGAAATTAATCTTATCAGCTATTGGAGCTATAGATATTTAGGATTCGAACCTTATGGTCTTCTATTTAGAAAGTTTTACACCACAGCTCCCTCATCAAATGGCTTTTCAGATTCCAGTACTAGTAAAAAAAAGGCGTTGCTTTTGTACTGTTATTGATGAAGGAGCATCTACGTGTATTATGTCGTTAAACTGTTGGAAATAGCTTGGTTCTTTGACACTTAACCAATCTCCAACCACCCTCAAAGCTTTTGATGGAAGAAGATTTCATCCATATAGAATTTTATAGGATCTACCTATAGAGGTCGAAGGTAAAACTGTTAATTTAGATGTGGAAGTAGTTGATGCCCCTCTAGATTACAACCTTCTTCTGGGTCAAAGTTGGTCTTATGATATGACTGTTGTCGTGTCATTTGTCTTTCGATTAATCATGTTTCCTCATCAAGGAAAGATTATAAAAATTGATCAGACCTCCTATTGTTGGTCTGACCCAGCTTCTACAGATAGTATTCAGCATGTTGGAAAATTGACTATCCCATATGAGGATGTTGGAGTAGGTTTAATTAAAGATTCTGCTTTAATGGGAACTTTTTCTATGCCTCCACCTAACGTATTGCGTACTATTGCTAATATCAATATGATTACATCAAGCACTATTCCATTTGATGATCCTTAGATAGTGCCTTTAGAGTCAGAACTGGATTCTTTCAATGGCCAGATGCCTTTGAGTCCTTTTGAGATAACATATATTATCAAGTAGTACAGTCATTTTCCAATCCACCATCAACTACTTCTGATCCAATGAATGTGATCAATGAAAAATCATTTTCACCATCGAGCTTAGCTATCACATCAATTCTTGATCCCTTTCATCAAGTGTTTTATACTGATGAAAGCATTCGTGAATTCTTGTCCATAGATGAATTACCATGGGATGATCTTCATTATAGGTCATCATTTTTACTTGAGCTTGATAGATTTGAAAATAATTTTTCATCTATTTTTACAATTGACTACGTCAAGGAACCCTAGAGTCTAATATCGATTACAAATTCGGATTCTGAAGTTAATTTGGGAAATATTTCTTCAACGGTTCCCATTGACATATCAGTTAAACCAGGAGTTGTTGAAAACATTCATATAGGTGCTTCTTGTACGTTAGATGAAATTACTACATATAAATCCCTATTTCAAGAATTTCATGACATATTTGCCTGGTCTTATGAAGAAATGCTAGGAATTGATCCCAATATTGTCATTCATGAAATAAAAACTTACCCGGATGCTAAACCTATTAGGAAAAAATACGTTTGATACATCCACGAAAAGTTGCTATTATCAAAGCCGAAGTTGAGAAATTACTAAAAGCAGGTTTTATTTATCCTATCCCATTAATGGATTGGGTATCTAATATCGTTCCTGTTACTAAAAAACAAGGAACTATATGAGTATGTGTCGACTATAGGGATATTAACAAAGCCTGTCCTAAGGACAATTATCCAACTCCCTATATCGACCAAATCATTGATGATTGTGCCGAAAATGAAATTTATTCATTTATGGATGGATTTTCTGGATACAATCAAATAAACATACTCCCTGCTGATCAACCAAAAACAACATTCATTTGTCCATGGGGAACATTTGCTTACTGTAAACTGCCTTTCAGATTAAATAATGCTAGTGAAACTTTTCAAAGGGAAATGCATTACGCTTTTCATGACATTAAACACATTGTGTAGACTTATCTCGATGATTTACCTGCTCATTCATTACTGGGATTCATTGTTTCGAAGGCTAGAATTCATGTTGATCCCTTGAAGGTTGAGGAAATTATCAATTTACCTCCTCTTTACACACTTCGCCAACTCCAAAGTTTGCAAGGGAAAGAAAAATTTCTACGTAGATTTATCGAGAACTATGTTGAGTTAACAAAAGGTTTTACCAGGTTGTTGAAATAGAATGTTCCTTTTATTTGGGATGAGATCATTGATCGATCTTTTGATGCTTTAAATTACGTGTTCACCCATGTATCATTATTGCATCCACCAAATTAAAACCAAGATTACTTTTTATACCTAGCAGCCTCTAATTCCACAATTGGAATGGTATTAGTTCAAGAGGATGAATTCCACAACAAGCATGTGATTTAATATCTAAGTTAGAATCTCCATCCAATAGAGATTAAATATTCGCATGTGGAGAAATTGGCCTTGGCAGCTGTTCAAGCTGTCCAACGATTTCGTCATTACATATTGTTACGAAAAACAACTATGATATCTAATTGCAACCCCATGATGTACATTCTGACTAAACAATTACTCGGGGGAAAATACTCTAAATGGATTGTTATCCTTTAGGAGTTTTATTTAGAATTCGAAAAATCCAAATCAAAGCAATCACTGGTGTTCGCTGAACTTATGTGTGACTTCCCAAATACTGAGACCGAAACTGTGGTAGAGCATCTAATTGCTGATGAATCTATGTTTCTTATCAGTACGTTAAATCCTTGGTATGGAGATATCATCATTTATCTCCGAACCCAAACTTTTCAGCCTAAAATTTCACGTTCAAATTGATGAAAGATCCATTACCAATCTCAGCAATACAATATTGTTGGATTCACACTTTATCATCGTGGTGCAGATTCTATATTTCAACGGTGTTTAACTCATGAAGAGGCTGAAAGAGTTTTGAATTACTGCCACTCTAGAGCGTGTGGTGGTCATATGTTTGGGTATGCCACAACCCAAAATATGTTTCGTGCTGGTTATTTTTGGCCGTCATTATTCAAAGATTGCATTCTCGTGGTCCGAAAATGCCACAACTGTCAGATATTTGATCAAAATATGAGTGCACCACCAGCTCCTCTTCACCCCATAATTGCTGTCAGTCCTTTTGAAAAATGGGGCATTGATTTCATTACATGTAACCCTCACTCAGCTGGGGGGCATGGGTATATTATTCTTGCAGTAGATTATTTTACCAAATGGGCCGAGGGGATGCCTACATTTGCGGCAGATGGAAAAATTGCAGCTACATTTGTATTCAATCATGTGATTTCTCATTTTGGTGTACCCCAAGCTATCATTACTGACCATGGGAGTCATTTTCAAAATATAATGATGACTAAACTTTTCGACCAACTTGGCCCGCGCCATGATAACTCTACTCCATATTACCCATAGGCTAATGGTCAGGTTGAAGCCGTTAATAAAGCTTTAACCACAATGATTAAAAGGGTAATCTAAATTCATAAATCGAATTGTCATACCATGCTTTTTTAGCACTTTGGGCATACCGAACCTCAGCAAAAACTGCAATAGGATTCACTCCTTTTCAACTGGTTTACGGTTTAGAAGCTGTATTACCGATTGAATGCGAAACACCGTCACTCCTATTAGCCATAGAGTTACTACCAGCTACTTTTGAAGAGGAAAAATGCTTTTTGTACTTAGCACAATTAGATGAGACTCGGCACACTGCTGCATTAGCAACCGAAGCTCATAAAAAACGCGTCAAATCTCAGTACGACCGAAGTGTTACACCTCGTGTTTTTTCAAAAGGTGACCTAGGCTTAGTAGATGATCAAGCTAATGATAAGCTAGGAGCTGGGAAATTCAAACCAATGTGGCATGGTCCTTATATTGTCAATCGAGTGCTTGCAAAAGGGACTTATGAATTGACTGATTATGACGGGGTCTCTTTAGATAAATTGAGAAATGGAATTTATTTGAAGAGATATTATGCTTGATTCTTGTGTAGGGATATCACTTATACATTATTTATTTTTCTAGTTAGATGCCTTAGATTAGGTGAGTGTGTCTATTTTAAGTTTTATTTTACTACTATCACTTCTTATATTGATTAATCTTGATATTGCAGATGTCGACATCCCTTCAAGCTTACATTGGTTTTGCTAATGGTGCTCATCGTAGTACACAAACTTTTTCTTCTGCAGCCTGGGTTATTTATTCACCCACTGATGAGTTAGTTTCTATGCATGGGGTAAGACTTGGTCAAACAACGAATAATGTTGCAGAATATAGCACAGTGAATGAGTTATTATCTGATGCCATTTCATTTGGCATTCGGCGTTTGATCGTTAGGCTAGATTCATAACTCATTGTATTACATTTAAATAGAGTATACACAATTAAAAATCCAGTGTTATTGAGATTATTTTTGAAGGTTTGTCTCTTGGAAATGAAATTTGATTACATTGAATATCAACGCATTCCAAGAAATTTAAATACATTAGCTCATGCATTAGCTAATAATGCTATAAATAGACATTTGTAACATTAAAATAGTAAATCAAAACAACATTCGATATGTGTTGAACAAGATAGCCAACGAAAGTAGTAATATCATAGATAGGGGTTTGTGTTTTCAAAAAATATTACATCGTCTATGACCATAGGTTTAATTAAAAAAAGAAAAATATCAAAACTACTTTCAAACCCATGAAAACTATCAGAAAGTGTCTAAAATCTGTCAAGGATCCCATTGATCCTAGATGCCACAAAGGAGTATATCTAATTCTGTGTTCATGTGGCAAACCCTACATTGGTGAAACTGGTCGATCGATCTTGACGGGGATTCAAGAACATGTCGCTGACATAAAACATAACCGCTCTAAAACCTCAACTTTAGCTGAGCACTCCAACAAAACCAATCATCACATTTGTTGGAAACTCTTGTGTTGTGGACAAAATAGATCATTATCACCATAGGAAATTCAAATAAGTTATCAAAATAGGAAAACACCCTAATAACCTCAACCATGATGATGGCTGGAAAATAAGTGATAATTGGATTCCTACTTTGAACTCTAATCCCATGCATACCTAACTTCTTCCTTCCTCGCACCTCATCCTTCTCATGTTCATTTCCCTTTTTCTTCACTTCAACCTTATCTCCTCTCCATTTTTCATCCGGTTAATCACCTCAAATCTTGTTAATCATTTCCCCCCTTCACTATCATTCATTTCCATTTAGTATTTAATATTTTTAAAAATATATATATTATCATAAAAAATTTAAACCCTAATTCTTATTAAATTCTAAAAATGATTTCTTTCAAGTATCATTAATAGTTATTAATATTATTAATAACTATTGATAATTATTAATTAATCATAAGAATTAGTAATCCTTAACAATATTGTTATCTACCTTTATCAAACAAATAATAATTATTACTCCGAGTCAAATTCTTATTAAAAACTAAAAATTAAATCCCTAATAATTATCAACAATTAATAATTATTAATAATTATTAGCTATTCATCATTAAACACATAAATAATTATTTATTAATTAAAAATATTAATAATTAAAAATCTAAATAATTTAACAATTTAAGAAATGGTTATATATATATATATATATAATACAAATTAGATAGTAAATATTATCTATTTTATAATAAAAGCACATTTTAATTCATTAATAAAATAAATAAATTAAATTTATATTAAAATCATTTTTCACATTTTGAATTTTTAAGTCGGCTCCCTAGAATTCTCCACCCATTCACATTCACTCCCTCCTATTTATATCTTTTAGTGAAATTAGTCACAACTCATCGATCTATCCTGATGATGAACCACAATGGACTAGTTCAAAACAACGACTCATACAAAAATGGATGCGATGAATCCAGAAGATAATTCTACACATAATGCAAATCACAAAAGACTTAAATCTATAACTTTAATACAAGTCAAGCATATTCATTGAAAATGGTATTTGGAGATCATCCCTTTTAGCTAAAGTATAAGAAACTTTGATCCCAATCAAAATCAATGTAATAAAAATGAGCGATGATGCATACCTTATATTCCAAGCATCAAACATCATACTTTTGGTAGAATTCGTTATAACTTTTCTTGGTCTATTTGTAGATATGTATTTCCAGGCTTCATACTCGTCATAGAACATCACTGTGATGCGATTTGCATGGAAATAGATTCATGCTTGATTATATCTTCAACACTTTAGCCTTGCCACTTAAGGCATCAATCCTTCTTCTCAAATTTTTCATCAGTCCAATCCCTTCTTTCGAGTACAATGCCTTCCATAGTGAAAATATTGAAAATTAGATATCGTGCACAAGTAAATGACATTCTTGGCTTATCTTTAGACAAAATTATTTTCAAACTTATTTTAGGATGCTCCCTGAGACTCCTCGGCCTTAGTCATAAAGTCTTAGAATACTTATGATGTTAGTACAAACATCACAAGTTTATGCTCAAGAATTCTTAGTGTATACTCCAATGATTATGCCTTGTGGCATTATGAAACATTAGTCGAAACACAAAAGGATTACACAACAAAAAAAACAGTAGGATAACTTTTATATTGACTGTAATGTTTCATATTTTTTTGAGGTCATTTTTGAAGCCAGTTGACACTCTATCATTAGTTCTGAGACCTTCAACCTTCTTGCAACAATATTGAGGTATTCTCAACCTTAAGAACAATTCTTTGAGGCTTCTCGATCTTTAATACTGGGACATAAGCCATATTTTGATTATTTTGGGTCTGTGACCTAGTCTAAGGTTCCTTGACCTCTTGAAATAATACTTGAGGTCTTCTTGCATTACTAAGAGTGTCTTTGATGTCTTCACATCTTTCATTTGACATTTTTCGATTTACTTCAATAAATCCCAAGGCCTTCTCTTTGTCACAAGCTTCGAGGCTTGAAAGTTAGACACTCCTCTTCTGTACATAGAACAAACAAAGACAAAGTTTTTTTCTCCTTTTCATTACCTATACAAACCCTTTGTTAGGGCACAAGTTACACAATAATTTAATGGCATTTCTTCCTAAACTCGTCCTGATAAGAGTCCTAACTTGGATTCATTTATATATTACACCTTCAACACTTCTCTTCAACCATAAATATGATACTATGTCGTTTTTTCATAGGGTCTTATAAATTGATAATTACTTCTAATGATTTTTTTTTTTCTTTCATATTCTTGTCCATCATTAAGTAATTACATAACATATATCAACAATATATTGTGTATGATTGTAGGATCATGAAGAGACAACCATGAAAAGAACACAAGAGTTTATCGTGGGAAAACCCACATGGGGGAAAACCCACCAACCTTTTCCTTAGATAATTTCTTTAGTTCAACAAAGGCACACCTAGATCTTTTATTGATCCACAAGTTAAAACCAAACAACAAAGAGAATTGGTCAATCCTGGTCCAACTCCTTCCTAGTCAAGTCAAATATCTGCCCAAGAGATGCGGTCTGATCGGCTCTGCTAGGGCCGAATATCAGCCTTCTTCTACACCCATAGTATCGGTCTTGAAACTCTATTATACCTCAAAATATTAACCTCTATTTTTCTCAGAAATTAATCCTCCTTCATCAGAGATTTGTCCTTATTCTTCCTCAGAAATGTGCCTCAGGTAATCTTCTTCTTCTGCCTCAGATCTAACTTCTTCTTTTCCTTAGAAAGTCCAAGTTACTTGCTTGAGAGGAGGATGAAATGAGTGTATATATAGTCAAATTGTGATGTCGAATGGGTGCCTCTTTGACTAAGCCGGCTTGACTAGGATGAGGGCTGACTTGGATTCTTTGGAGCCAAAAATTTAATTTTTGAAATTCAAAATTTTCTCTTATGAAAAGGACATGAAGAACACGACTTCAAACTTTTCTTTTTAGAAATCATGAAGAACATGTTTCATATTTATTATTAAAAATACATCAAGGGATAAAATATTTGTTATGAAGATTTACCATATCTACAAAATTAAACAGTTTTGAATATATCACATCTAGAAATGGCAAGGGTACAATATTTAATTCTCCACTTGGAATTTTATAATAATTCTTTTACAAGGATCAATGTGAATTATAGTGATTTAAAAATATGGCATTTAATTTATTACTACACATCCAATTTTGTATCATGAGGGGTGGCATGGAGATGAGGAATATTGATTTTAAGTTCCAACTTCAAAGTTGGTTGAAATTTCGAAATAACTATGGATGATAACTATTGGAACATGGACATCATGGCATTCATGGCGATTTATTTCAATTCCAAATTAAGTTAACTTGTTCATACAACTCTGTGAAATGATGAACATGGCAAGGTGTTGAGATTCTTCTCATTTTCATTTTGCCTCAATATATTAATTAAAGTTTGAAATAATACCCTTATGAGCCATTATATTTAACCATAACTTTATTTTCCAATAAAGCCTCCTTCAAACTTGTAATTATATCCTAGTTTCTAAATGACGTCTAAGTGTGATATTTATACCACATGGCATACTAAAAATGGCTTATACATATATAAATATACACATGTCATAATAAGGTTTGTAGGTGTTTTAAGTTCCATTCCAATGTACATTTAACAATAAAAAATAAATAAAATGATTCAACCACTCTTTTAAAAAAATTATAAAGTGGTATTAATTAGCTTCACTATTTTAGAAGAGAAATCACTTATACAAAATAATAGCGCTCAATATGCAAAAAATCACAAGATTGTGACCCATCAAATTAAAATATGATAATGTTTTCCAAGGACAAAATCCTATTTTTCTCCATTGGAAAAATGATGTATGTTAGTGTGGGTGAGTGTCATGAACGAAGACATAAGTGATAATAATTCAATCACAAAACTTGCTTAATTAGCATGGGATTAGCTTCATAAACATATTGTAGTTGAATACAATGCTTGGTTTATGATGGGCATAATTATAGCCCCTATGTTGGTTTGATTTTAAGAGTATTTTGTTATGTTTCTCTCATATTTTGACACTCATCATCCTTTTCTAACTACGTTATGTGTCTTTAGTTTGTGGGATTTCTCCTATGCATTCATTGGTTGTTTCCAACTCATAGTAGCACCATACAAATGGTTCATCTTTGAATGAATTTTACTACATTCATTCTTCACTTATTAGTAAATAATAATATTTACACACACAAAACACAGGTTTTGGTCAATATAAAACTTATTCAAACATCTCACAACACGAGATAACAATATACATGCAATAAACCCACTGAGTGAGGGAAAGGACTCCTACATATAAAGGACTAAATATGGATCCTAATGCTAGGTGAAGGGATAATCTAATATTACCATTTTGTAATAAAATGACATATTGTAGGTCCCCAAACTGTTCTTTGAAATTACATGAGATGCATGTGATTAGGACATGATCCCTTTTAATTTCAGTATCCCCCCCTTGTTAACATATCTCCCCTCATGAAGCTTGTATAAATATCTATACCTTCCAAATTAAACACAGGGGAATTTAGGAATCTAAAAAGAAATTGATTCTCTTTAAGATCATCTCTCTTTTTCAATTGACTATGGTGCACGCACCTTGGTGGATGTTTGTTGAAGGCCCCCCTCTATAACATAGAGTAGTCACTTTTCGTAGATTATGATTGCTTCTTGTATTTCCTTTCTTGTTTGAAACAAACATAAGATTCATGTTAAGGCTCCATATATATTTCATGAGTGGAACATTCCTTCCTAAAATTTATATTCAATTAACAATTGTGTTCCTTTGCAACATAAAATATGAAAACATACAAATAATATTTTTAAGAATCAACACATAAAGATAGAACATTGTTTGTGTCACCCTCCATATTGTTGGATTGAGGGATCACCATGTTGAAAAATATAGGGAAATAAAAAAACTAGGTTCTTTAACTCAATTTATCTTATATTCTGACAAGTTATTGAGATTATTATATTTGTTATTCATTTTATTATGTTCCTCTCATCATCAAGACAAATTCCAAACAAGAATATCACAAAGACACCAGATATAGGCATTCATCCAGGGAAAAGCCCTCCTTGAGGGGAACCTAGTCAAACTTTTTCTTCAATAAAATCTTATCAAGTTGTAACAATCCAAGATCCTTTGACTTAGACCAGGACCTCCCTCCATCCCTCAAGTCATCTAAGCAGATAATTCATAAGTCAACGTAAAATAGGTTTCCGTTCTTTATGTAATCCTATACCTTTAGCTCATGTATCCATACTTCAGTTCTGTACTCATAATATATTTCAGTCCTATAACAATACCGAACTTTGGTCCCACAAAAATACTACACTCTAGTCCTGCAACAATAATATACTTTGACCTTGAGACAATAATACACTTCAGTCCTTTCTACAGCCCTGATATTTTCGGTTCTCTCTGTAATCTTGAGACTTTTGACTTCTTTGTGATAATAAACTTATCTTCTTTGCTTGTAACTTCTTCTTATTACTTCACATCCTCTTCTTTTTTGAGAAATTTCATATTGAATCACTTGTCTTCACTTCTCCAAATTAGGCCGAACACTAAGGTATATATAGTGGTTTGTCACTATACTTGCAGGCCGACATGAACAGTAGGAAGAGCCAACTTTAGAAGATGGAGTTGGTTTTTGTAGACGATGGAGTCGACTTGAAGGATGGAGTGTAGGGTCTCTGTTTATCATTTTAAATAAAACACTTATCTGATTCCTTAATTTAAGCAAAAATTAAATTTAAAGAGGATTTAAACATAAAATCTAATGAGAGATTCACGATTTAACTTAATTATAAGTTCACAAACACAATAACTAGTTGATGCAGAAACACAATAACTAATTGATGTCGAAACACAATGACTTGCTGATGCTGAAACACAATAACTTACTGATGCTAAGAGGAATACCTGGAAACGGTGAGATCCAAACCAGATATTTAGTCGATGATTTCTGGATGAACCGAACAAGCTGATAATTGTTGGAACCGTGATCCTTCTCTCCAGTTGAGCGGACAAATTTCAGAACCAATATGTTCATCCCAACCAATTTAGGATTTAATCCCAAATCCAGAGGACGCCTCCTCTTCCCCCGTGCCCAGAATTCCGAGAGCAGTAAGTCTCCCTTCCACAGTTTATCAATTTAATCAAAATAACTTATCCCCTTCAAGTAGAATTTCATAAAACACTCCCCTGATCATCACCTTCAATTTCATGCAAGAAAAAAAGACCCTCTCCTCTTCATGTCTCATGGTTTAAATAACCATCCCCTCCACTTCCATTGTATTCCTCCACCGCCCTAACATCACTTCCACCGCCACAACTCCATCGAGATTTTATTTTCATTAATGAAGGAATGAGTGTCATTTATGGAAATATCATTTAAAATAAATGAGAGTCTGATATGTCTTTATGGAAATGTCATTCGAATAATTGATGGTCATAATTTTCATATATGGTTGTCTTATTCAAAGTGTTTTTAATTTAATTAATGATTCTTTTAAGTTTAATTTTTATTTTTGGATATTTATATTTACTTAATTACTTCATATTTTAATTATGTTCTTTTAGGAGTCCAAAATATAAAAATAATTAGTTGTATAAATATAGATATGTATGTATATATATTTTTAATTGATGTTTGTCTTTTGTTTTTATCATATTTTGGTGAGCACAAAATATAAGGTGGTTTTCAGTTTGTTTTCGAACTTAGGGAAATATTAAATATTAGCAGGTACGTATACCAGTGCGATGTGTGCAATATATGCATGTGTAGCTATCACATGCATATATCGTATACATGCTAATATTATTTTTCTTATAACTTGGGAATGGGTTGTTACATACTTCCTCCCTTCGGAAAACTTCATCCCGAAGTTAGGGTTTCATATACTCATATTAATAATTGTGTTTTAGAGATTAGGGTGATTGTAGAACGCTGGTATTTTAAGATTGAATTTCTGTTTAAATATGTGTATATCTGCAATTTAATTGTTACTTCTCATCTCGACCACATCTCCAACTATTCTAAAATCATCCTATCCATTTTCTACAGGAATATGCCATGGCATCAGTTTTACTGATCCATTCATAGACCTTAAGGATATCAGCATCGATTATGTCGACCTAATATGCTTGTAGGCATCTGGCAGTCATCATCACACATCTAGGGGAGCGTGACTTGCACAGTCCTCCCATGACCCCAGGTATCGGAGGATAAACAGTGGGCAACACCTCCACCCCTCCCAATAGGACCAGGGTCAACACCCTATCGTGGAATCTCAGGGAGTCTCAACTGTTCTTGGAATTCGGTCATCATGTATATTGGTTCTGAAATCTATTTTCTGCAAGGTAATCACTTGTACACAATCTGCAATGTAAACACTCGTACACACATTACATCATATGCATCTATATATTGTTCATAACAAATTGTTACCCATGTAGCAATCTCTACACATTTCAAATATACTGCTAACAATGTAAACACTCGTACACACATTACAACATATGCATCTATATATTGTTCATAACAAATTGTTACCCATATAACAACCTCTACACATTCCAAATATACTGCTATCAATGTAAACACTTGTACACACATTACAGCATATGCATCTATATTTTGTTCATAACAAATTGTTACCCATATAACAATCTCTACACATTCCAAATATACTGCTATCTATGATATTGATCCTAGAACTTATATACATACTCGGTTAAAACACTGGTCCACATATGTATCAATATGTCCAATACAATTTTTCGTTTAGATACTGCCCTAATTTAGTTCATACATGTTCCATCTATGATGCATTTGTTTTAACCATGTTCAACCTGTATAGCAATATGTTTCATTTTGATAATTTAAAATGTAGTTACTATTCTATTTCTTTTCCTTCAATCATATGGAGATGCAAATAAAACGAATTGATACATGATGCCATTCATAATGTGATCTATGACCTAGATTTAATATTCCTGCAATGATAATTTAAATGACATAAGGCATGTTGGTATCCCTGTACTAGTAAAGTCAAACGATAGCATATATTCGGTATCACTAGAGTTAAGTAACATCCGTTATTTATGGGTATAACAGCAAGTAAAATTCATTCTTACGTGATAATTCAAAATAAATTTTCAAGTATCAAAATAGAGTAGTCGTATACAAAAAAGTTTCTAGTTCTCAAAATTTAGCATAAGTTGGGGTAATTCTAGCATAAAGTCTTAGCATCCTCCCAAGTCATGGATCCAAGACTATATTTGTCCCACTGGAATTTAACTTGGTCTATCTGTGGGTTCCTGAGCTATCGAACCCTACATTCCAGAATACGTAATGGTTCGACCGTAAGGGTTCCCTCGTCTGATACCTGCAGTTCCTTTCAATGAATATTATGAGATTTGTCAGTGATATAGTGTCGTAAAGTAGATACATGAAATACATTATGAATTTTGTGCACATGGGGTGGCAGTGCAAGACGATAAGCGTCAGGTCCAACTTTTTCCAGGACTTCAAACGGTCCTATAAATCGGGGGGATAATTTTTTCCCCTTCCCAAACTGAATGGTGCTCTTATTTGGTCTGATGTAGATGAAAACCTGATCTCCCACTACATAGTTTCTATATGTCCTGTGAGTATCATCATAAATTTTTTATCTATCCTGTGCCTCTTTCAATCATTGCCTAATCAGTTTTACCCGATCCTCCATCTCTTGGATCAATTCTGGTACAATGATTACTCGGTCTTCTAACCTGTCCCAACTCAACGGCGTTCTGAAGGGTCTCCCATATAATGCTTCAAATGGTGGCATCCCGATTGAATTGTGATAAATTTTGTTGTAAGCAAATTCTACCAAGGGTGAGTAATTTTCCCAGTGCGACTGTTGGTCCATAACGTACATCCTTAGCATATCCTCAAGTACTTGATTTACCCTTTCTGTTTGCCCATTGGTCTTAGGATGATACGCTGTACTCAAATTTAACTGAGTTCCCAAGGTTGACTGCATACAATTCCAGAATCTTGATGTGAACCGAGGATCTCTGTCGGATATGATTTTATTAGGTACTCCATGAAATCTAATAATTTAATTTATGAATACCCAAGCTACATCAGCTACTTCATAAGTATCTCTTACTGGGATAAAATGGGCGCTTTTTGTTAATCTATCTACTACAACCAAAATGGCATTATGCTTTTGTTGTGTAAGTGGCAGCCCAACGATAAAATCCATAGAAATTATCTCCCATTTGGTCATAGGGATGTCATGAGGTTGTAAGAGACCTGTTGGGTGACAATGATTAGCTTTTACCTGCTGACATTCAAGACATCTAGTGACAAATTGGACAATGTCATTTTTCATGCCTGACCAGAAGAAGAGTCTCTTAGTGTCAACATACATCTTCTTTATGCCAGGATGTGCACAATACACTGCCTGGTGTGCTTCCTTCAAGATGGTGTTTCGGAGATCTCCACTATCTGGTATATACATCCTTCCGTGAAATCATAGAATTTCGTCTTCTTCCAGATCATATCCTTCGAACTTAGGTTCCTTTGAATGGTTGCTCTCAAGCCTTGACCTTACTTTTAAGTACCAACTGTCTCTTACAAGATGTTCAAGTAATTGATCTCTTAAGCTTACCCTGATAGGTATGAGGGAGAATATTCAAGGTCTTCTACTTAAAGCATCTGCTACAACATTCTCCTTCCCTTTATATATGCAATCACAAAATCATATTCGCTTAAGATTTCACTCCATCGTCTTTGTCTCGCATTTAAGTCTCTCTAGGTGAACAAGTACTGTAAACTTTGGTGGTCACTTTTAAGCACAAAGTTTCTCCCCACCAAGTAGTGTCTCCATATCTTTAAAGCTAAAACCACCGCAGCTAACTCTAAATCATGCGTAGAATAAATCTCTTCATGAGGTTTTAATTTTCTTGAAGCGTATGCTATTACGCCTCCTTCTTGCATTAATATTGCACCTAACCCTTTTTTATATGTTTCGGTACACACAGTAAAATCTTTATCCATATCCGGTACTTGCAAAATCAGTGCACTAGTCAATAATCATTTAAGTTCAGAAAAAGCTTTATCACATTCCTCAGTCCATTCATACTTAACACCCTTGCGCTGGAGGTTTGTGATCGGCTTTGCAATTTTAGAGAATCCCTCCACAAACCTTCGATAGTAACCTGCTAAAACCATAAAACTATGCACTTCATGTGCATTCTTAGGTATTGGCCACTCTTTGATTGTATTTACCTTTTCAGGATCTACAGAGATTCCTTCGCTTGATATGATATGACCTAAGTAATGGATTTCCTTCTGAAAGAAAGCGCATTTGGATAATTTTCCATATAACTTGTGTTCTCTGAGGCAGGATAATACTATCCGAATATGCTCTTCATGCTCCTTCTCATTCTTAGCGTAAATGAGAATATCGTCCAGGAAAACTTGTACAAATTGGTCGAGATATTTGCTGAGAACGCTATTCATAAGGTTCATGAAGACTGCAGGTGCATTGGTCAACCTAAATGGTACCACAATGAATTCATAATGCCCGAAACGAGTTCAGAATGTAGTCTTAGAAACATCGCTCTCGCTAATCCGTAGCTGATGATAACCTGATCGCAGATCAATCTTTGAAAACATTGTAGCTCCTTTCATTTGATCAAAAAGGTTGTCAATGTGAGGCATTGGATACCTATTCTTTACCATGGCCCGGTTTAAATATCGATAATCCACACACAGTCGTAATGAACCATATTTCTTCTTGACAAAGATTATAAAAGTGCCTCAAGGTGAAACACTGGGTCGAATGTGCCCTACATCTAACAGTTCCTTCAACTGTATTTGCAATTCTTGAAGTTCTGGGGCGGTCATTCTGTAAGGTGTTTTAGATATAGGTTTCCAGGTTTCAATTCAATAGTGAGGTCTAGCTCTCTCTTAGGAGGCAGTCCTAGTAATTCCTTTGGAAAAACATCTAGAAATTTTGACAGAATCAGATACTATTCTAAGGAAGGCCCTTTCTCTTTGCTTACTTCTTGAACTGCATACACTTGGCAACCTTTCCTTAAGCACCGCTTCATTTGCATAGCTGAGATGAAACACAAGGATAATTTTCTCTTAATACCTTGAATTTGGATTGTCTCTCCCACATCATTCAAGCAAAGTATTTTTTTCCTGAAACAATCTACCCATGCTCGATGAGACTCTAACCAATCCATTCCTATCACCAAGTCGTAAGTTCCAAGGGCCATGACATATAATTTTAGTTTGGTCGAAAAGACTCCTATATCAACTTTGCAAACCTAAACACTTAATTCTACCAGTTGAAGGTCTCCCGAAGCCATTTCTACCTGTTTGAAATCGTTTTGCTTGCAGGATGCCAACCCACATTTATTTAATGCATAAGATGAAATAAAACTATCAGTAGCTCCAGTGTCAAATAATATTTTTAGTTTTATTCTTTTGATTGTACCTGAAGATTCCACTACAGTGGATTGATGTGCTACTTGGTTGTTGTTGATGATGGCATGGATTCTATGATTTCCTTGGGTATCTGATGATGGTCCTTTTCCTGTTAGCCGAGAGTTCTCTGGAAAATCACGCTAAATATGAGGTCCTCCACACTCCCAACTGTCCACCTGAGCTGGCCTCCTTGAGTGTGACTGAGAATTTCCAGACCAAGAGCTCTGTCCCCTGGTGCCACTTCCTCTCCCAATCCTTCCCCGATTACCTGTTCCTCGAGATTTACAAGGACTGATGTTTGATGATTCGGAATTTATAGCATTTATGGTCATGGGAGCTCCTGGTCCTGCTCCTCTTGGGGTAAACCTGTTACCATAAGGAGGTGGTATTGAGTTACTTCCCCGGAAGAAGTTTCGGGGAGTCTTTCCTGTATATGCCTGCGGTATTGATTCTGTTGGCTTGAAATCCCTTTTAATCCCTAGATGTTCTTCTGCATAACGAGCACATTCAACTGCCTCTGCTATCGCTGATGGCTTCCACATTCTTACCATGGCCGTGATTCGAGGATTTAATCCAAATACGAAACGCTCAGCGTGGCGTTCATCCGTGTCTAGATAAGGAACATATTTTACAAGTTCCATAAAATTTATCTCGTATTATTCCACCATCTTACTACCTTGGATTAGAGTATGGAAGGATCTGGCTTGCTGCTCTTGAAAAAAAGGTGGTAAGTATTTCACACGGAATCGGTCCACGAACAACTCCCAAGGAACGGTATCCCAAGTGAGATGCAGCTGTTTTTCCAGATTTCCCCACCAAATCAGAGCACTCCCCTTGAGTTGGAATACAATGATATTTGTTTTAGAAGTGGAAGAATATTCTCTTAGTGCGAAGCATCTTATCATCCCTTCTAACCATGCTTCCACATGTTCTCCAGCTCGTCCCCCAGAGAATTATAAGAGTTTAATATTTTGCAGTTCCCGTGAAATATCTTCTCTACGAGGCTTGTAATCATAATCCTTAGGCTTTTCTGAATTTATTTCCTCAATATGACGTCGTTCCTCCTTGTTCCCAGTTGACTGTGACCCTTTTAATGTTTCCAAAATGGCTTCCAATGAGCTCATCACAGTAGTAAGATCGGGTGCTGGAGAAATAAGTGTTGACGGCGATCTACGAGGTAGCGACGGTGACGCCGAGGGTGGAGGTGATGGAAATGCATTTCGTTGGCTTTTCCGCCTTTAGTACGTTCTTAACATTGTAAATTTTCCTGAAATACATAATAAATTGATGAGAAATGGGTAATTTTAGACTGACTAAATATAATTTTTCGTAAAATTTGAGCTTGCATACTGGTATAGTTCTTTTGCTATTTTACCTGCAAGCAGGTCTAACTGGTACCGAGGTCAAGGAGGGTGGCAACGCGACCTCCTTGTCCTATGCAGGGTATTTTATGGGTACTAATTCTAGAGTGAAATGCAAGGGTTTTCATAAATCATAGTGTTGTTTCGTAAAATTTGTCTGGAATGTTCAGTCCTAGATGCAGTTATAGAAGGGATTATTGATTTTCAGCTACTTATGACTATAACTAATACTTGAAATTTAAATAAGTTTAAATTTTTGTTTCGTTGAATTTTTTTATTATGCTGTCATAAAATGCCATCTATGAGTAACAAATGTTCAAGTGTCCTAAAATTTAGTGCACATCTTTTGTTATTGTTCCTAAACAACTTTAAGTATTTACCTAATTATTCATACTCTATTTATTATATATATATATATATATATATATATATATATATATATATATATATACATACCATCTTAAAATAAAAGGCATGTACATCCTTCCATCTATATATAATAAAGTGTAACTTTCGACAACTAAAATAAATAAAATAATAATAATAATAAAAAAATTAAACTTTGGATATCGTTTAATTTTGGAATGAAATTTCATTTACCCAAAATTGTATCAAATGAATCCAGCAGTAAGACCTCCATTCTTATTGACCAATCAAATAAAATTTTTATTTTAATTATATAAATTAGATATATCATAATTTACTTTAAAATACTAATGAACATAAGATTTTAATGGTCCACACCTCCATTAATAGTCAGTCAATGATGTATCGAATGCTAGAGAGTGATCTTTATGATCTCGCTTATATAGTCTTGTAGTGGGTTTTATTTTTTATCGAAATATTAATTTTTGTTTAATCATAGAAAGCCGCTAGAAATACATCTCGTTTTTCTTGTAATTATGGTCATTAAGATAAATAATTATAATTGTAAAATGCTTCTCATCATGAATCACTGAATATATATATATATATTTTTCACATGTTGAGAAACCAATATTAGCATCATATATGTATGATATAGTGGACAATTTAGCCCGAAATGTTGGAGGCAGACGAGGCTAGGCTGGCAGAGGTCACGGGTTCGAGACTCTACTTGACCCGTTATGTTAAAGCCGATTGTAACGAGGACATGTTTCATAAACATAGTTTATCATACTACGCCATAGCCAGAAAATGACACCTCATAGAAATTCTCTCGAAAGCCACGTCTTTTCCTTAAGGGACAACATGCTATGAAATAAAATTGCCTTGGTGCCAAGCGCACCAATACTCCAGTGTATAATACTCAGGTTGGAGACCCCTATGTGACTTCCAACGGGCATGCAATGGGTAGTCCCATTCGTCACGCTATGTGGTGATGGGCTGAAGATAAGACTAAAATGAGGGAGTTCTTCTGATTGAGTTAAAAAAAAAATGAAATCCCCTTGATCTATTTGAAGCAGCTACAAGGGATAAAAGCCGCAGACTGAAGGACGATTTTGGAATAATATCAACAATAACTTTGGATTGCAGTACTGGAAGGAGGACTGTTTCGGGCTTCTTTCTGTTATGCGACTTCATGGATGCATCGCCAATGCAGTGATGTACAATGCCATTATATATGGTCTTTGCAAACAGAGGAGTTGGAGGAGCAAAAAATCTGGTTCGACCATGTCATATGATGGATGACTACTTGAATGTAAAGCTGCCAAGGGAATTGATTAATATGTTGCAATATTATTGTGTGAATTTGACAGCATTAACATTTTGGCATTGTGATTCATAAAGGGTCTCTGAGGCAGCACCTTTACATCACATAGAAAGCAGTAGAAAACTTCTGAATATTTGATGTTTTAATTCATTAACCAATATTTTGCATAGGTGTGGACATTGAAGTTTAAGCAGAGGATTTAAAACCAGTTTGAAGATCAACCTCTACAGGATTAACCAAGATCTCTTCAGGAAAAGTATTCAAACACTATTCTGGGATGGTATGTGGTTGTTTGAGGCTTATAACACAGTTGCTGAAGTAGATTGTAAATACTCAGGGATAGCTTCGATACTAATGTTATTGGCCACAGGGGTTAAACTTAAAATCTATCTATTATCTTCCATAGTTAAGACAGAAGACTCAAAATACTCAAGCAGGTTTAACATAATTCTTAACTAACAGGTCCAAGAGTTTGAACAAGTGCTTTGATACCATGTGTAGGGTCTTTGTTCATTATTTGAAATAAAACACTTATCTGATTCCTTAATTTAAGCAGAAATTAAATTTAAAGAGGATTTAACATAAAATCTAATGAGAGATTCACGGTTTAACTTAATTCTAAGTTCACAAAAACAATAACTAGCTGATGCTGAAACACAATAACTAACTTATGCTAAGAGGAATACATGGAAACGGTGAGATCCAAACCAAATATTTAGTTGATGATTGATGGATGAACCGAACAAGCTGATAATTGCTGGAACCGTGATCCTTCTCTCCAGCTGAGCGGACAGATTTCAGAACCAATATGTTCCTCCCAGCCAATTTAGGATTTAATCCCAAATCCAGAGGACGCCTCCTCTGCCCCCGTGCCCAAAATTTTGAGAACAATAAGTCTCCCTTCCACAGTTTATCAATTTCATCAAAACAACTTATCCCCTTCAAGCAGAATTTCATAAAACACTCCCATGATCATCACCTCCAATTTCATGCAAGAACAAAAGACCCTCTCCTCTTCATGTCTCATGGTTTAAATAACCATCCCCTCCACCGCCATCATATTCCTCCACTGCCCTACCATCACTTCCACTGCCACAACTCCATCGAGATTTTATTTTCATTAATGAAGGAATGAGTGTCATTTATGGAAATGTCATTTAAAATAAATGAGAGTCTGATTTGTCTTTATGGAAATGTCATTCGAATAATTGATGGTCATAATTGTCATGTATGGTTGTCTTATTCAAAGTGTTTTTAATTTAATTAATGATTCTTTTAAGTTTAATTTTTATTTTTGGATATTTATATTTACTTAATTACTTCATATTTTAATTATGTTCTTTTAGGAGTCCAAAATATAAATATAATTAGTTTTATACATATAGATATGTATATATATATTTTTAATTGATGTTTGTCTTTTTTTTTATCATATTTTGGTGGACAAAATATAAGGTGGTTTTCAGTTTGTTTTTGAACTTAGGGAAATCTTAAATATTAGCAGGTACGTATATTAGTGCGATGTGTGCGATATATACATGTGTAACTATCACATGCGTATATCTTATACATGCTAATATTATTTTTCTTATAACCTGGGAATGGGTCGTTACATGGAGGCTTGACATACACTTTGACTCAAAACATGTTTTTCTTCTTTGACATAAGAAGCTCAAGAAGGATTTTTTACATAATGATTTTGACTTTGGCTCAATATAAAAATTCTAGAGCACACAATGACCTATTTGCCTTTGACCCAAGAATGAAAACCATGCTTTAAACTGTCAATTTTCTTTTATAATAAAAAAATTATTTTTCTTTCTTTTGACAAACACAATTATGAATATCGACACTAGTTACATTTTTCAACACTCCCTCTTAACTAGGGAGGTATTCATAATTACATATATACATAGGTACAGAGATGAACTCAAAATGATATGATTCTATGAAGAGTCACAAAACACATAATAATATAGATTAAATACTTGAATAAGGTATCTAATTGGTTAGGACTAAGGTTTGTTCCAAGATTTAGCCACTCTAGGTACCATTAGGATTTAGCTCTAACACAAACCTAGTAGGGATCTAGGTGCGTATCCAAGGTTGGAGCTCCAAGATCAATGCCACCCTCCCTACTTCGGGATATAGACATCATCACACGCCATCCAGATGTCCTCCCAAGCATATTGTCTCCCAAGATGCTTTATCTCTCCTTATCAACTAAACCAGATATATCCATCAATCCAAGCATGCTTCAAATGTTTAACTTTCTTATGGAGAGATATTGCACAATCACAACCCCAATTAGTAATAAATTTTCAATATATCTCTCTCTCTCTCTCTATATATATATATATATATATAAGTTGAATCAAACCTCTAGGGTTATCAAATATACTAATGCTGATTAGGTCATCATATTATCCAAACACATATTCCTTGATAGCTTTCTTCTTTTAACTTATTTCAGAACATCCAAGTATTGTTTACAACTTTTCCACTCACAAATGCATATTTTTAATGCTTGTTGGGGCAAAATGATTGTCTGTCATTTAACTTGTCAACCTGGGGGTTTCGTAAACTTGTGAAGAATGTGTGCACTATATGTGCTAGAAATTGTGTTTTAGTTTAGATCATCCTAACTACAAAAAAAATAAAAATCATCTAATCTATGAAATCAAATAATGGAAATGAAATTCAATTAACCTATGAAATCAAGTAACGAAAAGAAAGAAAACAAATTCAAAAGAAAATATAGTGCACGCAATCACACTTGTAGGAATTGAAATTTTAATCTAAGAAAGCATTTCAAAGCATGTAAAGAAAAACTCAATTACGGTATAGGTTAAATACTCAAGCATCCAATTTGGAATTATAACATAGTCACCTTCCTGGTATGATTTACAAGCATCCAATTATACATTTAACTGAGGATCTTAATCTAGGAAAGAAGTTTAAAGGAATGTAAAGGAAAGCTCAATTATTGCATAGGTTAAATACTTGAGCATGCAATTTGGAAGTATGTCAGAGTCACCCTCTTGACATGATATTTAGGAGCATTCAATTATACACATAACTAAGGATCCAATCTAGGAAAGAAATATAAAGGAATGTAAAAGAAAACTCAATTATTGCATAGGTTAAATACTCAGGCATGCAATTTGGAAGTATGACAGAGTCACCCTCTTGACATGATCTTTAGGAGCATTCAATTATACACATAATTGAGGATCTAATCTAAGAAAACAATGTAAAAACATGTAAAGAAACTAAAAAACTATGAACTCTAAGGCATTAAACATAATCCAATTGGAAAATAGAAGAATCTACTTTCTTGAGATGTTCTAGGAAAGAAAAGATTACACATTCATTCTAAAACTAATATTAAGAAAGAAAATAAATATTAATCTATGAAAGAAAATAAATCTTACACATTGTAGATGGCCGATCCAAAATTATGAGAGATGGTAAATCGAGATGATCCATATGTAAGCAAAACCAAGTCAAAATGAAAGGACATTCATGAGTAAGGTGCCACAATATAATTCTTTATTCAAAGCTTGGGCATAACTCCAATTTTACACATAACATGATAAGAGAAAGCTTCACCTATTTATATAAAAATTAGGGATATATACTCAATAAATGTAGATCCCTTAAATATCTACTAGATCCATACTTGTCTCAACTTATCCCTAAATTATAGATACAAATCCTATGACACATCAAGATCTCCATGATCTTTCTCCTTGGAATATGGTCCACCTCTTGAGTTGAAATTCGAATTTGATCTTGGGAGGCCAAGTAAGAGGCTTCTAAAATCTCCAAAATAGGCCTGCACATGTCAAAAAACTCATAACACATATATAGATATATGAAACCATGCTAATTTTCTAGTTTTTAATCATAAATTCACTTTAAATACATACAATAAATAACTTTGGAAGACAAGGATCCTAACCCATATATTTATGAAAATGGTTACTTGATGTAGGGTTTTAGGTCAGATAGTTATGAAATGAGAGCTAAATGGTTATGACATAATGGAAATATGTATGAATATGGAAAACAATTTTGAGACTCAACATACCCCCCAACTGAAGTTGTTGCATGTCCTCATGCAACTATTGTATTGATTCATTTGTCCATGAGTTGATCTTTTATGTGTTTTGTCTTGTATAGATTCTTTCCAAACTTTGCTTCATGATATTTTCTTTTGGAAAAGTATAATACATTTGATTGCAAAAAATTTTTTTTGTGGTTGGTTCTTGTGTGACAACCAATTTCTGAACAATGGTTCTTGTGTAACAATGCTTTATTTTATTTGTTGCATCAAATTTCATGAAAACATTTAGAATCAGATACTATAATAACTCATCAATGAACTAATAATTTGCAAAGCATATAATCTTTTGGAATCATACTACAACAATAATGGTTGGGAAGTATATGCGGGTTGGAATGAAATGAAATGTGTGATAGTGTATGACATGTGAATACGAAATGATGTCCCTTCCCCACAACTAAATATATGACAATGTGAATAAAGGGAGTGAGGAATTTTTCCAAAGTTACAATTTTAGCATTCTAAGGAATTATATGACTAAAAATTAGAAAACCACATACCTTCACTTACCTTAAATGTGGATGAGTTGTGTATACTAAAGAGTGTGGTTGTTGATGCTATTGGATCATGAAGTATGTAAAACAAATGAATTCAATCTACTTCTTTGTTCTCTTTGTGCTGATGACAAGATTGGGATCTTTATTGCTGCTGATACAAATTGATTCCTGCTGCAAATTGCTGAAATGATGTAGTCTTTAATCGTTACAAAATAAGATGGTACAATTCTAGTCATGCGAATAAATGTGTTGATGTCGAGCATGAACATAAGTCATTGGATTACCGACCATTGATGAATGTCATTAACCAATGCGAGGCAGACTCACCATTAATTTCAGTGAGAGCCAAGGTACCTAAGTACACCTTGCGAAGTGCGAATAGATGAACTGATGTTGAGCCACTTGCAAGATCTGACGATCAAGGGACATTGATGTATTCCCATGATTGTCAGCGAGAGAACTTGTCATTAATGCATACAAGCCTCAAGGTACTAATGAGGGCTCTAGTCTTGGCCCTAGATAATGTGCTAATGTCAATATGCCAAGACTTGTTAGAAGGGAGGCCTTAAGGAATCCTCCATCACTTAACGCGAGCATGAAAGAACAATTTTTGAAGGACTATGGATGAATTTTTTTTGCAGTGGATCAAGGTTTATTTGACAAAATGGAAATAGAAATGGAATGAATCAGATTTGTAGAGGAGCTGAATGGTTTTATTGTTGTGTTACAAGTTAGTGAAAGCAGGGTAGGAAAATATAATGATTGTGAAAAAAAATGAACAGTGAAGGAAAATGAGATGAGGATACGACTAATTAGAAATGCAATAATGAACGTAAAGGGAAATGAGGTGAATGTTTTTTTTTAAGTACATATATGTAATGGAGATGATGGCATCTGAAATAAGTGTTATATCTGATCTGCATTAGCATGTGCTCATGCATTAATGTTTTGTTACTAATCATCTTCTTGTAAAAGAAATGTGGTCTCTGAGAGAGACACTGTTCACTTGTAGTCATTTGTCCTTCCTCCTGGAACCTGCAAAAAAAATAGTACTTCTTCTGCAATGGAATGTACAATTATCAAAAGAGAGGGGTGATCAATCTCTCTGGTTATGACATATACACAAAAAAAATTGAGAATTGGTACTAATAAAACAATTTCACAAAGAAAAACCAAAAGAATTTATACCTATGTCGAAACTAATGCCTCAAGTTACCTGTTGTGTCTTTTCAACAATTTCTTCCCTTTTTTACTCTTTCAAACTCTAATGATAGCTTTCTCATTGTGTAGATCTTGTGTTTTTAAACAAACCATCAAAACAATTTTTCTATTTACTTCAATCATGAATTTTGTTGTTGTTGTTGTTGATACCGTGTCAAAATTTTATGTGAATTAACAAATTCCAATCTCCACAAGATTTGAACTCATGACCTATATTATGCAATTTGAATGACTTACCAATAGATCACACACAATATTTATGAATTTAATGGAATTTTGTTCATTTAGTTATTATTAAAAAATACAAAATTTGACAAGTGGTCAAATTAAATCCAAGATTTTTAGGAAAATATGATTCCGAAATATTTGCCAAATAATTTTTCATATCTTTTGAACTCATCCTTTTTTCCCTCTAAATCCAATATTTTTAGGAAAATGAGATTCCAAAATATTTGCCAAATAATTTCTCATATCTTTTGAATTCATCCTTATTTCCCAAATAGTGGATCTCATAACCAATTTTTATACTATAAAAGTTCTGAAATTGTTCATAATTTCTTTATTGTTTTTGTTGTAGGTTGCAAGCATGGAGAGAATTCAAAACTTTTGTAGTAATTTATTTGTTTATTTATTTTAAGTTTTTTTTTTGTTAAATTTTTCTTTTATTGTGCAGGCACATAGGACATGGAGATGCTATCTTGAAGGCTTGCGTGAGACTTCATAGCTGGGCCATGGCGGATCTACCTCCTGTATATATAAAAAAAAAATGAATTTCTCCTTCCGTCATGGCTGTAATTGTCTATGCATTGAAAATCCATTTTTCTCACGTTGTTTGAAAATTAAGGCTCCAAAGAACCACAAATTTCTCCCAAAAAGTTGCGAAATTGAGGAAACCATTTTTTAATTACTTAATTCACCCTATTCTGAGAAAAACCCATGTTTTGGTTTTTCAAATTCGCCTTCAGTTGAAAATAAAACACGTTTCAAAATTGACATTATTTAGTAATTACGCATTTCCATTTTAATGCTCTGTGAGTTTGTTTTATTTTATGTAATTATTTTTCTGATCCTCCAGATCACACAAAGTGCAGGAGGAGAAAATGCTCCAGATTTTTATTAATCAATATATATTTTTTATTGAAACTATTCTTGTGGGACTCTAAATGCACCAAAAAAATTGCAAATTTATCCTAAAAATTACAAAAACTTATTTTTATTTTTTCAAAAAACAAAATTAAAAATTCTAAAATTCTAGCCAAGCTTGGTTTTATTTATTTATCTATCTAAAAAAAACTATTTTTTATTTTTATTTTTATGTATATGAATGCTTCCAATGGAGCCATTAATAGATTATAATCTTTGAAATATTCATATCCAAATTTACGAAATGTACTTGATTTTCTGCAAGGATATGAAAAATCGTCTTGATCTTTCAATTTGCCACAAGGATCTCTTGAAGAATAGATGAATGGTGTGGCACAATATATTTTTGATACCATTCCTCAATGTAGTCTTTGGGCTGCATTCTAGACCCTTTGTCCATAAATGGTTAGTAAAAACTAAAAAAAATAAAAATAAAATACACTCTAGACTGAAAGCTAGTTCCTATGCACACTTCCCCGGCAACTACGCAAAAATGTTGGGGCAAAATGGTTGCCTGTCATTTAATTTGTCAACTCGGGGGTTTCGTAAACTTGTGAAGCATGCATGCATTGTATGTGCCAGAAATTGTCTTTCAGTTTAGATCATTCTAACTACAAAATAACAAAAACCAATTCATCTAATCTATGAAATCAAATAATGAAAATTAAATTAAATTAACCTATGAAATCAAGTAGCGAAAAGAAAGAAAAAAAATTCAAAAGAAAATATAGTGTGCACAATCACACTTGCAGGAATTGAAATTTTAATCTAAGAAAGCATTTCAAAGCATGTAAGGAAAAACTCAATTACTGTATAGGTTAAACACTCAATCATCGAATTTGGAAGTATAACAGAGTCACCTTCTTCGTATGATTTACAAGAATCCAATTATACATTTAACCGAGGATCTTAATCTAGGAAATAAGTTTAATGGCATGTAAACGAAAAATAAATTATTGCATAGGTTAAGTAATCGAGCATGCAATTTGGAAGTATGACAGAGTCACCCTCTTGACATGATCTTTAGGAGAATTCAATTATACACATAACTGAGGATCCAATCTAGGAAAGAAGTATAAAGACATGTAAAAGAAAACTCAATTATTGCATAGGTTAAATACTCGAGCATGCAATTTGGAAGTATGACAGAGTCACCCTCTTAACACGATCTTTAGGAGCATTCAATTATACACATAATTGAGAATCTAATCTAAGAAAACAATGTAAAAACATGTAAAGAAACTAAACAACTGTGAGCTCTAATGCCTCAAACATAATCCAATTGGAAAATAGAAGAATCTACTTTCTTGAGATGTTCTAGGAAAGCAAATATTACACAATCATTCTAAAACTAATACTAAGAAAGCAAATAAATCTTAATATATGAAAGCAAATAAATCTCACACATTGTAGATGGCCGATCCAAAAGTATGAGAGATGGTAAATCAAGATGCTCCATATGTAAGCAAAACCAAGTCAAAATAAAAGGACATTCATGAGTAAAGTGCCACAATCTAATTCTGTATTCAAAGCTTGAGCATAACTCCAATTTTACCCATACCATGATAGGAGAAAGCTTCCCCTATTTATACAAAAATTAGGGATATATACTCAATAAAAGTTGATCCCTTAAATATCTACTAGATCCATACTTGTCTCAACTTATCCCTAAATTCTAGATACAAATCCTATGACACATCAAGATCTCCATGATCTTTCTCCTTGGAATATGGTCCACCTCTTGAGTTGAATTCGAATTTGATCTTGGGAGGCCAAGTAAGACCCTTTTAGAATCTCCAAAATAGGCCTACACATGTCACAAAACTCATAACACATATATATATATATATATATATATATATATATATATATATATATATGAAGCCATGCTAATTTTCTAGTTTTTAATCATAAATTCACTTTAAATACATAAAATAAATAACTTTGGAAGAAAATGATACTAACCCATATATTTATGAGAATGGTTACTTGATGTAGGTTTTTAGGTCAGATAGTTATGAAATGAGAGCTAAATGGTTATGACATACTGGAAATATGTATGAATATGGAAAACAATTTTGAGACTCAAAAATGCTTAAGCCATTAACTTTATTCTTTCGTCAAGGTCTTAGTTGTCATATTATTCCCTCCCTCTCAACTAGAGATATATTCACTTTATTTAATCCAAGCTCCCTCTCAACTTAGGGAGATCAACAACTTCATAACATCGGAGAAATTTCAACCTTTCAAAGCTTCAAATCTTCAGGAACAACATTATTTATCATGGAAACAAGGTCATCTATTAATATTTTATGTCATCATTATTATTATAGCTCCCTTTATCCATCATGCTCATAATTACTATCAAGTCATCTTCAGTTATGAACATATTCAATATCTTGAAGATTATGTACCTGCAAATCTTCAACAAAAAGTAAAACCAAGTACAAGAAGCATGGAGTCAACTATGTCATTACAATGTAATGATCAAAATAATAAAGCTTTAGACATCAATTAGTTAAGTTCATAATCAACACAGATTACATCTTTTACTTACCAGAGTTTTTGTCACAAACCCTATATTACATCACCAGGACCTAAAGTCTTAGATATCACCAACAAAAGCAAGTTAATAATCTAATCATATTATACATCTAGGGTTTCAACAATATGCTCTTATAATTTCATATCAGACTTTAATAGGGTTTTTGTTACAAACCCTATATATCATCAATAAATATCAACAATCAAGTTAGCAAACCAGTAATTCATATATAGGGTTTCATTATCAATCTAGATACAAACATAAAATCTCAACAATTTTTACCAAGCTAGGGTTTCAATTACGAGTATGCTTATATACCTAGGGTTTAATTCCTAGGACCTTAATTTAACTATTACAAGGGTTTTTTTCATAAACCCTAATTTACCAAACCCTAAGAGTCTAGGGTTTAATTATATATTTTAAACATTAATAACAAACCCTAAACATTATGATTTTATCATGTGGTCTAAAATTTATCAACAAACCCTAATAGGACTAGGGTTTCATCATTAATATACCCTAAGCATCGAAAGTCTAGGGTTTCATAGTGAACCCTAATGGTTAGGGTTTCAGCAAAATAATCAAACAACAAGAGATAATATGATCAGGTTAGTTTCAATCTAAAGATTAATGACCCTAACACAAATATTTATGATTCAAAACCCTTGACATAAGAGATTTAGTAATACAAAGAAAATTTTAAATGAATAATGATCATACCATTTAGATGAAAAAATTTATACATACCTCGAGTTTCTCTTACAAAAATTTCATGGTTATTATTGAAGGACTCCATCTGAAACTTCTTATAAGTCTCCTTTTGGATACTTCTTTGAATCCAGTCGTTACTTTCTACAATTTTTCCTTGAAAGGGAAGAATACAAGAACAATAATAAAGAAGGTAAACAAATCAAAATTGAATACTTATATTTTACGAGGAGAGTTTTCTTCAACATTTCTTTATGTAGATGCAATAATGTTTTTGAAAAAACCATAAAAAATACGCAAGTACAAGACTATGATCTAGGTTCCTAGAATTTTAAGTAGAAAACCTAGGAATTATTCCATTTCATTCTTGCCATGAATTAACATATAACTTGAACTAATTATAACCCTAGACACTATGAGATATGGTTTCTATGGGATAACAAGCGAATGAGGTTTTCAAATGTACTATTCTTATTCCTTATATATAATATTGTGAATCCTATGATCATAGAAACAACTAAACTCTAAGACATTAAAATTTTAACAAATGAACCATGATATACATACCTCAAGAATTACATACCCCTATCTTCCATTGAAAATGTTGTTCTTCTTGCAAATTGACTCGACATATTCGATGATTGAGAAATAAGAAACAATACTTACCTAACTTTTGATAATATCCTCAAAGCTTCTTTTGTAAGTGAAAGATAAACAAGTTATTTATTGTTGTATACTTCTTCCTTCCTTGAGTATGATATGTTAAGATTGCTCTTCTTTCAATGATAAGCTATGTATTGAATACAAAGTTTTATGGTTCCTTCTCAATTTATGATCAAGGTAAGTCCTCAGATATTTATTTGTATTTAATAAGAGGGTTGTATCCTTTAAGGATTTTAATACTCCAACATATGAAAACTTGATCCTTTTTATAGTTGCTACAAATACTTAATTAAGTTTCTTGATAGTTGATTGAATATTGATATGTTCTTCTTCTAGGACTATGATTCCAGGGTTGGATTCTTCATCACTGTCCAGGTTTGAACCTCTTTTATATATAATCCATAGTTATATTATCTTTATTCCAGATATGTTGACTTCTATATTATAGCTTGGTGGAAAGCCTTCCAAACTAGGCCCAAAATAGTCAGGTCTTGGATCCTTTAATACTTGAATATTTTTCTTGGTTATATAAGACACTTCAGTTCGATATCCTATATATATTATGGTCAAAACCTTATGATTCATATATTTGTGATAAATTCAAACCTTAATTCTTCATTTCCGGTATTGTCTAGACTTTTATGTTCTTGGATTCTTTGAACCTTTATATGAATTTTGATCGTGACAAGGCTTATAATCTAGCCTCTCGAATTTATGAAGCAGAAATAAGGGTGGATTTTTGGCTTCTTTAATCACTAGCCCAGGTATGCAGACTTTCAGTGTATTGAATTTTCAAAAAATATGCTTCTTCAGTTCATTCTTACTTCTTGGTAGGTAAACTTGACACATGATCTTCTAGATTCCTTTGTCTATTGACCTAGATTTGATACCATGTTGAGAAATCTAGGGAAACAAATGGACTAGGTTATTTAACTCATTTTATTTGATATTTTGACAATTTCTTTTGATTATTATATTTTTTATTAATTTTATTATGTTTCTTTCATCATCAAGAAAAATGCTAAACAAGAAGATCACAAAGACACCATAGATAAGAACTCAACCACGGAAAAACCCCTCCTTGAGGGGAAAAACCAATCACATTTTTTCTTCAATAAACTCATATCAAGTAGTAACAATCCAAGGCCCTTTGACTTAGAAAAAAACCTCCCTCCATCCCTCAAGTAAGTAAATAATTCATCAGTCAACATAAAATAGGTTTCCATTCTTTCTATCATCCTATACCTTCAACTCATGTATCCATACTTCAGTTTTGTACTCATAATATATTTTAGTCCTGTAAAAATACTAAAATTCATGTTAATTTATGAAACTGGGGTCAAATTACACCTTTGACAACTCAAATGACAAAGATTATGATTGCATTGAATTGCTCATTTCGAGAGGACCAAAATCGACCTAAAGATCACCTCATTTGGACAAGAAGAATTCATACGTTGTATTAGATTGGTCCTATACACATGTACAATTGGGAAAGTTAGCCTCAACTTCGAATGAACCCTCATGAAATACTATAAATATAAGAGATATCAAGCTCCTTTGAACATCAACATCAAGCATATTCTTCTCTATTCATCTATTGTTTGGCTCACACAAGTTCATCGAAGGAAGCTTGCTTAGGGTTTGAAGTTTCTGGTATGAGGCTCACATATATTAGGGTTTCTGTTTTCCAGTCGCATGCTCACCATAGTCAGATCCAAATGCAATCGCACACACACAATGTCTTTGAGTGCGAATGGGAATTCATGGTTGCTCGTAGGATAAATTGAAGGGATTGACTGAGGCCTTGAGATAAGATCTAGGCAGATCCGACCACAACCACACACACACAATGGGTCAGGGTGAGACTAGGGCATCATAGTTTCTCACAGGACAACTTGAAGGGAGCGACCGAGGCCGTGAGATTAGATCTAGACAAATCCGACCATATCTGCATGCAAACAATTTTTCACGGTGCAACTAGGGTATCATAGTCACTCACATGACAAATTTAAGGGAGTGACCGAGGCCTTGAGATCAGATCTGGGCTTATATGACCACGATCACTCACATACAGTGGTTTAAAGAGTGTATAGAAAGTCACATTCTCTTTCTCACAATGTCTAAGGGAGTGACCATGAAGCCACAATCACTCTCAAAATAAATTGATGAGTGCGACTAGGGTTTTGAGTTAGGGTTTGACAGTTGACTGTAGTTGACTGCAAATGTCTGAAGGTTGGAAGGTTCCTCTCTGCTACACAATGATTTTGGAAGTCTATTTTTTATTTATATTGGGTAACTCTCTGCTGAAATATTATGTATTGGGCTCATTGTACTCATTGTTGAAACATTTTATGACAATCTAATAAGAAGAATATTTGAAAGGGTTTTCCCCCTTGTGGGGTTTTTCCCTGGTCTTTGACCAATCTGGTGTCTCTTGCAGTTGTGCTATTGTATCTTTTTTCATTACATATATTTTTCTATCTTCAGTTACTATTTATGATTGGAAACATTGTTAATAATTAGATGTGTTTCTTAATGAAGAATTGAATTGGGCTGAAGTAACTGAAACAACATAGAACAATCTGAAAAATTAACATGTTATTAGAGCTAAGGTGAAGGACAAACACAAAAAGGAGACAAGCATTGAAGCCATATTCCATGGAAAGTTGAAGGAGCTTATCTAGTCAAAGTCAAGATGCCTTCCTCTACCTTCAAGGAGCATGAAAAGTTGGGTGACACATCAAACTTTGCTGCATGGAAATTCAGGTTAGAGATCATAGCTAAAAATAATTATGTGATGGAGAAGATTCAAGGAAGAATTCCTGAGCCTCCAGAAAATTCTTCCGCTTCCCTAAAAAAATAGGTACAAGAAAGGTGAGTCCAAAGCAAAGAAAATTATAGCTGATGGTTTACAAGATCATTTACTTGCATATGTTGGAAATTTAGGGAAGTCAAAAGACATGTATGAAATACAAAATTTTAATGAGATAATCACTTTGAAAGTTCAAATCAAAGATACCAAGATGAACAAAGGAGAAGCTATACAATCCTATATCACAAGGATATCTCGTCTTAGAGATCAATTTCAAAGAGTTGGGGAAAATGTGCCAGACAACGAATTAGTGATTGTGACTCTTAGAGGTCTCCATCCTATTTGGGAAACCTTCATTACTATGATAATAAAAAGAAATTTCCTCCTGCCATTTGATGAAATTGTTGGAAATATTACTTAGGAATAATCAAGGATGATATCAAGAGAAAGAATTAAAAATCATGAAGAGGGAGAGCCCGCTGCATATATCACTGATGACAAAAAGAAGAAGAAAGGAAAAGGAGGTCCATCAAGAAAGCCTCATCCTCAAAACAAAAAAATGAGGAATGATATAACACCATCTCATATTGAATGCTATAATTGTCACAAGAAGGGTCATTATGCTCGATATTTTTCTCGAGAAGAACTAAAGGCCATGTTACAACACAAGAAGAAACAACAACAAATACAATAACCAAATAAGGAAATGTGATCAAAGAAATAACCACAATTAAAGACATGAGATAAGAAGAAGAGATACCTCAAGTGATTGTGAAGAAGATCATCATCCTAAAAAAAATTCAAGATTTCCCAGGTATGTAAGTAATGTTGTAAATAAATATGAATACATTCTTATTTCTTCCATTACTAGTTCTTCTCATTTGGATTTATGGGATAGCTAGTTGGTTGATAGTGGGGCCACTCATCATTTCTATGGATATAAGGAAGTTCTCTCTAATCTAGAAGAGAGGGAGACTAAGCTGAATATTATTCTTGGGGATAACTCCACTCATCCCGTGAAAGGTTTTGGGTCCGTCAAATTTCATTTGAATTCTGGGGAATCAGTTTTGTTGCATGATGTTATGTATGTGCTAATATTAATGAATAATTTGGTATCTATATCCACATTGGAAGATAAAGGGATGGGGGTTTCCTTCATCAAGGGAAAATTTCTGACTTAGTCTGCTGGTTCACCTATGAGAGATGCATTTACATTAGGATCAAGATTTGAAGGACTATATAGAGTAACTGGAAGGCCACTTAGAGAATTGGTTCATAATACTAATCATCTGAGTGAGTTATGGCACCAAATATTGGCTCATCTAAATTATGATGCTATTCCAAAATTCAAGAAATTTCTCTTTGGTATTCCCGATGTTCAAGTAGATCATGATGGGGTATGTATAGGTTGTGCGAGTGGAAAGAAAACAAGGGGACCATTCCCCTCTAGTGAGAACAAGACAAATGAAATCCTCCATCTCATTCATTCTGATATATGTGGTCTGATTCCTATGAATTATATTGGTGTTTATCTCTACTACATCACCTTCATTGATGTATTTTCAAGAAATACATGGATATACTATTTGATGCACATAGATGAAGCCTTTGAAATGTTCCAGGGATTCAAAGCTTTGATTGAAAATAAAACAAGGAATAAAATCAAAGTATTCAGGTCTGAAACTGGTGGAGAATACATGCCAAATGAATTCATAGAATTTTACAAGAAAGAAGGGATCAAGAAGGAAATAATTGTTCCATATACACCCGAGAAAAATGGATTAGCGGAAAGGAGGAATAACTCTATATTAGAAATTGCTTGTGCCATGATCCATGATCAAAATGTGCCAATGTTCCTTTGGGTAGAAGCAAATCATGATTTTTTATATGTTCAAAATAGGGTGCCTCATCAAGCATTGGAAAATAAGACCCCAAAAGAAGTGTTCACTGGTGACAAGCTTGATATTAGCCATCTCCATATATTTGGGTGCCCCATATATTTTCATGTGCCAAAGGAAAAAAGGAACAAGTTGGAGGCTACTGGAAGAAAAGCTATGTTTTTTGGTTATTGCGAAAATTATAAAGCATACATAATATACATTCTTGGTCGAAGAAAGGTTTAAGTTAGCAGGGATGTAACATTTTATGAAGATGTTTCCCTTGGCCCAAAGCAATAGACCTTCCTCCACCTCCTCCTCCCGAGAACAGGAATGATGACAAGGATATTCTAGATGATCCTACTGTGACAAAGTCCAAGACTGATATTGTTGATGATCCCATGGAGCCTATGGATCCCTTAGATCCTCCTCCAAGTGATACACCTACTAGGAAGATACCACTTTGGCTCCACGACACTCTACAAGATGCTGAGAGACATGATCTCGTTCGAAGATAATTTAGAGAAATGAAGCATCCATGCAGATACCATGGATATTTTGTAGCCATTAACACTATGATTCAAGCCGAACCTTCCTCATTCGAAGAAGCCGTAAAATAAAAAGTTTGGAAAGATGCTATGGTCGAGGAATATGAATCAATTATGAAGAATAATGGATGGGATGTTGTGCCGAGACCGAAGGGGAAATTTGTGGTAACTTCAAAGTGGCTATTCAAGATCAAGCATGTAATTTATGGTAGCATTGAGAAATACAAAGCAAGGTTTGTGGCTCAAGGATTCTCACAGAAATAGGGAGAAGACTATGATGATATATTTGCACTTGTGGCTTGATACACAACCATCCATTTGATATTAGCACTTGCTGCAAGTCAAGGATGGAATCTTCATCAGATGGATGTAAAAAATACATTCCTTCACGACATATTAGATGAAGAAGTGTATGCTGAGAAACCACAGATATTTGAAGTGGAGGATGGAAGAAAACATGTTTGAAGGTTGAAGAAGGCATTATATTGCTTGAAGCAAACCCCCAGAGCCTGGTATGCACGTATTGACATGAATTTGATGAAGTTGGGGTTCACAAGGAGAAATTCTGATTCCAATATCTACTTCAAGGTAGTCCAAGGTATGTCGTTGATTTTGGTTTTGTATGTTAACAACTTATTCTTGAAAGGTAATGAGCCTATGATGACCAAGTGTAAGTGGGATCTAGCCTCTGAAATCGAGATGAAAGACCTTGGACTCATGATTACTTCCTAGGCCTTGACGTGTGGCAAAGGCCTAGTGAGATTTTCATTTCAAAAGGAATATATGTTGTGAAATTGTTGGAAATATTTGGAATGAGAGAATGAAAATCCATGGCTACACCGATGGAAATGAACTTTGGAGAAGTTGCAGGACCCGATTTGGAGAATCCATCCAAGCATAGAAAATTTACTGGGGACATGTTGTTCCTTATGAACACCTATCCATACATATGCTAAGCAGTGAACACGTTGAGTAAATTCATGACCGAGCCCATCCATGCACATTGGATCACTGCCAAACATATATTGATATATTTTCATGGGACGATCACACTTGGTTTGAGATATTTTTCCGAAGATGTTGGATTTCATGGATACACTGATGTTGACTGGGAAGGAAATATTATCGACATGAAGAGTACATATTGATGTTTTTTTAGTCTTGTATCTCCCATGATATCATGGATGAGTAGGAAACAAAAGTCTCTAGCATTGAGTACCACCGAGGCAGAGTATATTGCCACTAGTATGGCTAGCTGCAAAGCAGTTTGGTTGAGGAAGATCTTTGGAGAGCTATTTGAGTAGGTCCTAGAAATTATATTGATATATTGTGACAAAAAGAGTGGGATCCATTTGGAAGAGAATCCTAGGTTTCATGATAATTCCAAGCGCATAGAGATTCAATATCACTTCATTCGAGACATGGTGTAGAAAAGAGTTGTTAGACTCAATCACATATTGGCAGATGAATATATTGCATATATTCTCAACAAATATTTTTTGAAACGAAAGTTCTTAGTCTTAGAGATCAGCTTGGACTAATGGATGTGACCCCTCCTGATAAGGGGCAACACTGATCGAGGACACTGAGCCAACTCTTCCTCCCTGTTGAGTCCCCAGGGTGAGGAATTGAGATAGAGGGCTCCTGGGGTTGAGGGACCTTTGGACAATAGGGTATCACCCCTATATGTTACCCACATGGTTGAGATGTTGATCCCATATCTACATAGGGCTGGAGATGCTTCTCCCCTATCCAGTATATGCATATTATACCCTAGTTGGCATCATACCCAGAAGTCAAGCTTGTTTGGAATACCACTCCATGTTTGGCCAACAAGATGAGAGTGTACTTGGGGTGTACAACCCAAGTTGATTATAATGAATAAGTTCTACCTCATGACACTAGAGGTTCATTTATGGGAAGATCACTAGGAAATAAGATTAGGTTGTTATTTTCTCCACTTTGTAGTTTCAGGTTGAGAATGAGCTCCCCGATGTGATTCCAGGGTTGAGATGTGCTCCTTTGTGTGTTTGGATATCCTATTGCTAGATATGGGGCTGAGATATGTGAATTCCCCATGAGATAGAGGGTGGAAGCTAATACTCCCCGATTCTTCTTCTTTTAGATTAGAGAATGTTTTAGCAGAGATGGTCACGACATGATGTCAACATGACAGGATGATGTGATGATCAACGGAAAAATATTGGCAGGTGGAATTATTCTTAGTTGAGAGGGAGTGTTAATTTATGAAACTAGGGTTAATTTCCACCTTGGACACCTTAGATGATAGAGATGATGATTGTATTGGATTCCTCTTTTTGAGAGGACCAAAATCGATCCAAATATCACCTGATTTTGACAAGCATAAGTTGGTTTTTTAATTTATGAACCCACTCATGTACAATGGATTAGGTTGGCCCTATACACATGTACAATTGGGAAGGTCGACCTCAACATCAAATGGAACCTTATGAAACACTGTAAATATAAGAGATCTCAAGATTATCTGACCATCATCATCAAGCATCTTCTTCTCTATTCGTATATTGTTTGGCTTGCACATGTTTGTCGAAGGAAGCTTGCTCAGTGTCAGAAGTTTACAGTCTAATGATCGCACAGATTATGGTTTTTGTTTTCTGGTCACACGCTCACCACAAGTCAGATTTTACTACAGTTTCACGTACACAAATTCTTTGAGTGCGACTAGGAAGTCATATTTTCTTGCAAGATAACTTAAAGGGAGTGATCGAGGCCCTGAGATCATATTTGGTCAGATTCAACCACAGCCGCATGCACACAGTGGCTCAGGGTGCGACTAGGGAATCTGTAGGTTTTAACCCTAAACAGAAATTATCTACACATGAATATTATAACAGAAAATAAACAATAGCAAGAGCATAAAACATAAAATAGATAAACACAGAGATTTTCCCCTGGATCCCAAATCGGGACGACCAACTTGATATTTCATTATATTCCTTTTAGTGTTACAACACATATATATACATGCCGAAGCATACATAAACCCTAATCCATTAACCCTAGATTAGAACATAACCATAGTTCCCTTGACCGGATCTACAAAAAATACCAGGGGCCGAAAACCATCATACCCCAAAACCATGTGCAAAACCATGCACAAAACCATGGGCGCGAACCACCCACCGGAAATTAAGGACCAAAAAATTTCGCCGGGGTGCTACCCCGGACCCCGACAGGAGGGGCTACCACCCCCCATGTGACCCCCCCGTTGTGCCCAGCACAAAGGGCTTAGTCATGGAAATAATATAACACATACCCAACAAAATCATAGTCAATCATAAGAAAACTTAAAGGGAGCGACCAAGGCCCTAAGATCATATCTAGGTAGATCCAATGTTGGAGCGGTGTCCCTTGAGGCACAAGTTCCGAAGACATTTTGTATAATTTTGTATGAGTGTGCTACACAAATAGATTCAAGGGGCTTTGGGGTGGGTTAAAGTCCCCAATTTTGATGTAAATGGGCTTAAGGGTAAACTGTGGGCTTCAAACCATGGTTTGAGGCCATAGTATCTGCACGCTAGGTGTATATAAATAGTTAGATTATGTCTATGATAAGTAGTTCTAAGTACGTTCATGATATTGATGTTGTGATAACTTTATGTGTCTATAAGGGTTGTTGGGTTGGGTTAAGAGGCTCCTGCTGGCTGTGTGCACAAAGACCTAGTCCTAGATGTGTGTGGACTCTGTTGGTTGTGTGTGTGGAAGGGTTTTTGAAAGGAAAGTTGATGTATTAATTGACAAATTTGAAGCTAATAAAAAGGACAGTTTTGGTGGAGTTTACTGTGTTACGCAAATTCTAAATTATTTACTGTTTATGCTTTGTTAAGATCACATTATCTGTCTTACTTATTGATTATTGTGAAAATATATCTGATCTTATTATGCATGATTATTGATGGTTAATAGATATGTTTTAGTATTCACATTGGTTAAGATAAAGATCTAGTTCTGTTATGTTATCTGCAACATTTTTTTGTTATTTTGTTAATGACTGTTGTTGAGGAGGTAAATCCCCTCTGCGGACAGAGGCGATCCATACTAGCCCAGCAGGGGTCTAGCAACAATCAAACAATGTTATGACGCAAGCTCCTAGTTACGAATGGAAAGACTAGGAATAGAAGCCTACCTGGGTTCCAACGCTATAATCCGAAGAAGAAGCGTCCCCGTTCCTCAGCCTCGGCAGATCACAATCCCTCCACGATCTCCGCGGATGAACACCTGCACACGGAAGAAACGAACAGATACAAGCATAGAAACCAGCATACGTAACTAAACATCAGTCAGAAAGGACATTACTCGCATTAACATGATGGAAAACGGAGTGGAACCATAATCATAATCATCTATTAAATAATAAACGAAGAAAGATTACAACCAAGTTCTGACGTCGCGGTCTCCTTCGGACGGGTCTCCGGTCGTCCACGTCTCGCAAAGCTCGCCAAGGAAAGGGAAAACCTCTCCGGAGTCTCTCGACAATGGTCTCCTTACTTGAATCAGCCTTAAGGGAAAGAGGGGATTCTTTACAACACAAAGGCTTTTGGGAATATGGAGATTCAGAGCTTAGGCACTTCAAGACTAGCTTGCCATGGATTTGAGCAGGCTTTTATAGATGGGGAAGGAGGGAGTTGGGATCCCTATTATTATGGGATTGGCCCTATCAACAAGGAAAGTTCCATGGGAGGTGGCAAAACCACTTCCCTTCCATAGAACTCCCGCAGCCAAACCTCCCAACTCAAGATAGGCAATGGTTTGTGAGTTTGTTGGAACTCAACTTCCGCCATCTTTATTTAAAAAACAGTCCCTAAATTGGGTGGCGCGATTGCTGCTCTATGACAGAGCGCCAGTTGGCGCGACCTCTTTGCAGGATTTTCCCCATTGGCGCGAGTACTGAACTGCCTTCCCGCGCCAATGCCAAAAGGGATGTTTTTCATGACTTTTGCAAGGAGATGTCTCAAGGGAAAATGAGGCTCATGCTTAGAGGAATGCATTGATGATGTTTTCAAGGCATGACAATGTTCACAGGTCACAAAATGGGTCCTCCATTATGCGGGACGGGGAATGGTAGGGACGGTGACAATTTACTGTGTAACAGATGCCCCCTAAAGTATGAGGCCCGAGAGAGAGAGGGGTGAAATGCTTTACGAGAACATGTTCAACTGAAGGCCCGCCGTCGGAAAACCTGCGCAGAAAGATACAACTGATATCTCAAGTACATGATGTAAAAGTGGTATGGACGCAGCCATCCGAAACAGAGTATGCTATAATTCGGATCCAGGGCATGGGCGCAACCATCCAACTAAGATCAAACAAATAGACTCAGGTATGGTCGCAGCCATCCAATCAGTGAGTCATGTACATAATGATAATAATCCACAATCGCAGCCTGGATTACAACAGACACAATCCAGGGTCTTGCGCTCCATCTCGACCCAAACAAGTACAAGTTCGAGCATGTGAATATGTGAACTGATGTCGAACATGCAAGAACATCGTCTGATTACCAGCCAATGATGAAAGCCGTTAACAGACGCGAGAGAAACCACCAATAATGACAATGGTCCTCAAGGTACTACAGGTACAATCTACGGCATGCGAATAAATGAGTTGACGTCGAACACCCGCAGAATCACTCGATCGGAGGTCAATGATGTAAACCTCACGTCGAATGCGACGAACCTACCATTGAGGCATGCAGGCTCCAAGGTACCATAAGGAGTCTCTAGACCAACTTCCTGGATAATGAGTTGATGTCGACAGGAAGTGACCTCGATCGAAGGTGGGCCATAATGATTCCCACATCATCAACACGAGACAGAGGAACATGATGTTTTGTTGTGAATCAGGATCGTATGAGAAACAGAGGAAGGTTGATATTTGCAGAGGCCAACTTCTCTTGAACACATGAACGACACGACAGTGGACTTGGCAGTATTTGACATCAACGAATCAGAGGTCATGGCGACGAGGCAGTGAACAGATGAGAGGTCAAAAAGGATTACCCAATCCCACGGAGGCAAAGCGAAGCAACGAGATGAGATGTCCCCAACCCGACACGAATGCAGACAAGTGCCATGTTCAAGAGCGACATACTGCCGACGACAACGACGATGGTTCCATTTTTCCCCCACCATTTCTAGCGAGTACCCCAATTATTTTTTAATAACAAGCTTGAAGGGGATAGCATATGCTTGCAATATAAGTCCGCCCTTCGGGCGAATCCATCCTAGTGCATTTAACGAGTCCTAGGAAGGAGGAACTCGGAGAACGTCATTTCGACTAGATCCGATGTCATCAGGGTTTAACGAGTCTGACAAAGGAAGAACTCGGCGTCTTTTCATGTTTAGAGAGTTTGAAAAGACGGCGGAAAAGAAAACTCCACAGGTCCCTTTTCGTAAATAGTTCCCCAGATCCGAAAAGGTAGAAAACAATATCCGGGAAAACCTCCTAGTCACAATAGGCTAGGGTATTCCTTTTTCGTAATCAATCCATCCCAGCCTGAAAAAGGGTTAAACTTATACTGGGTGGATGTCGATTCGTGTCCATTTTAACGAGATCGAAACGACAAGGGCCTCAGCGATATTTTCATATTTAGAGAGTCAGAAAAGAGCTGAAAGATGACTCCAGAGTGACTTTTTCGTGTATTTACCGAGTCTGAAAAAGTATAAAATACAACTCGTTTCCATCTTTTAAGTCGCAAAAACCTGCTGCTTCACATACCAAGCAAGCGTAAAACCCATTTTCGACATAACATATGCAAATATTTGATAAAAATAACTTTTAAAACTCATTTAACGTCGAAAAAGTTATAAATATGTCCAATTGGTAAAAATAAAATTACTTTTTACTATTTACCTTGGTGGAAAGCAACAATGGTCCTTTTGGAGCAGAAACTTCTGACAGTGATTGCGACAAATCCAGTCGACCATTCAGCTTCTCGTCTGTCACAGGTAAGAGGCGCTCTTTTGCTCTTCATTTTCATTCATTTTTTAATAGCTTTCCCTTAGAAATCAATTTTGTGTGGTCATTTTTAGAATTTTAGGGCTGCGCCCATTGGCGCGGGTATCGGGCACGGACCCGCGCCAATGAGCTCTTTTTTGAAAAGGGCTCACGCCACGTGGCGCGACTGTTCGCAAAACAGCCGCGCCAGCGGCCGAACCTTAAATTTCGCCCAAAATTTCGACAATTAGACCAATTTGCATGGAATTTGAAGTTCATCAAAGATCTAACTAAGGGTTTTTGACCATGTGAATGCATATAATCACTCAAAATGGCAATCGAATGGAAGGAACTAGAGCACGGAGAAGAGGATGAACAGGCCATGCAAAGCCAAACTTGCATGAATGCACTTAGAAACTGTGGATTGAAAAATTTCTTCCTCACGCCATGTTTACGAGCTCAGCCCGAGCTCCTCCAGTATCTAATCAGTATCTGGGACGAACAGGAACAGGTGTTCAGGTTACGAGACCAGGTGTTGGAACTGGAGGTCACTGATGTTTATTTCATCACTGGATTGTCCTGTAGAGGTCCAATCCCTGTACTGACTGGAAGCAGACCATCTGGGGAAAAGATGGAACAAGTGATGGCACGGGTGTGCCCAGGGGCACAAACAGGATCAGGAAGCAAGAAAGTGGATATCCACACCGTCCCTGATCTGGCACTGAGAGTGGTTCTCCATACCATCACGCGGGCTGCTGGGTCGCAGGCTCCGCACGAGGCCACGAAGACCCAACTCTTGCTGGCCTCAGAATGCATGGGTCCCTTACTGTTCAACTGGGCAGAAGCAGTAACTATCAATATGAAAAGGCAGCTCACAAAGTGCAAACAGGGGAAACTGAAACAGTTCGGTTATGGTTCCATCTTGGTATCGTTCATTCTGGAACGCATACCAATCTTCCAGGGCCAAGGAGCCGCAGTGGCGAGTCCGATACCACGAGAGCCACGAATGGTTCGCTGGGCAGCTTTGATGCCCAGATCTGGAGGTGGCCAACAGATGTCCTGGAGGCCAGAGTTCTTTAGGTGGTTACGGCGCCAGCTGATCGTCGTGGAAGATTGGCCCTATTCGGGAACTGACTTTACCGGGGACCCAGATCTCCCACTACCAGAAGGAGATGACTGGGACGAGGAGCTGGGTAAGACCTCATATTTTGATTTTATGTTTATATGTTTTTTTGTTAATACACATTCGTCTTAACACAATTATATATGCATGCAGATGTAGGACCTGAGAGACCAGCCGGGATGTCTCCAATCTCCCAGAGGACACAACTCACCCCTGAGATCCAGGGAGAAGGCACCGGAGGAGATGAACTGATCCAAAACCTTGAGGGTATTTCCCACGGGATCCCAGACTATGCCCGGCTAGCAGACGTACCGATGGCATACCAACGCCACACGGTGGGAGTTCCGAATCGGATCGACTGAATCCTGGCTTAGTGCGTGCAGTCACGTGCTATCATGAGCACCATGCGGATTAGTCCTTAGGATTTATACCACACCTATTTTTTGAGAGACATACCGTCTCCGGATGTACTAAGACGATTATGTATATTTTTTGAGTTTTATGTGACACACTCTTATGTAAACATTTTGATATCTATATATATATACATATCTATTTCTGGATGAGTCTTTCTTTACATGTGATGATGATTTATAAATTGTGCAAATGTCTGTCTAATACCAAATTTGCTACTGCATCTGTTAATGTATTCAAATGCCTGGGTATATGATGATATGTAATGTAGTCAAAATTCCTTTCCAGTAATCGAATACGCAAATACAGACGTAAGATGGACAGGTTCCTTACCGAATAGTGTCCGTTCAGTTGTAACACTACAAGTTGTGAATCTAGATACACGAGCAATTCACGGATACCAAGGTTTACTGCCTCGGTTAATAATTCCAACACGGCACTATATTCCGCGATGTTGTTCGTGGTACGTCCTAGACACACACCTTGCAGGTCAATCAACTCACCAGCAGGATCGTAGATTACCCAGGCTGCGGAAGACAGATTCCTGGTACTGCCGGAGGCACCATCCGCGAAACCAACAAATGGATGAATAGACATCTGCACAACCAGGAAGACCCGATCAGCAGAAAGATGTTTACAAAGCACACCACACTATGCACACAAATGACAATCACACACCTATGTACACACAGCACACCATGAAATCACTTCAGGCATAGTACTTTTTAAGGTACAGCCCATTTCTGGGCTGCGCCAGTGGAACTCCTTCGTAATATATAAGCTCATAGGCCCCATTTTTCAAAATGCGCTTTACTATATAGGGCTCGTGCCATATAGGCTGGAGTTTACCGACTCCAAGCTTATCATGTGCCCGATCGTACAAGAGGACGAGGTCTCCTTCGATGAAAGAATGGGGAGAAACAGATTGATCAAAATGAGTTTTGACCCTCTTCTTTTGTGCTTCGATGATCAAAGAAGCTAGACGACGGGTTTCATCCAACCGTTCGAGATATAGAAGATGTTCTTCCTCAGGAGAAGTATCCGGTAAGAGCTCCACAGCTAATTTAAGCGAAGGAATTTCACATTCAACCGGCAGGGTAGCTTCCAGACCGTACACCAATTGGAATGGCGTGAATCCGGTTGCACTCTTAGCAGATGTTCGGTATGCCCAGAGAGCTGAGAACAGTTGGAGATGCCAATTGGATTTATGAATCCCAACTGTTCGCTGAAGCATAGTGACCAAAACCTTGTTCACCACCTCAACCTGACCATTCGCTTGAGGGTAGTATGGTGTTGAGCTGTCGTGACGCAAACCCAATGTTGAGGTCAGCTCCACCATCATGTAATCGCGGAAATGAGTACCGTGATCAGTGACGATGGCTTGAGGAACCCCGAACCGTGCAATAACGTGGTTGAATATAAATGAAGCAGCCGTTTTCCCGTCAGCAGCTAGTGTAGGCATCGCCTCGGCCCACTTAGTGAAGTAGTCGACGGCGACAATGATATACGCATGCCCCCCGGCCGAGTGAGGGTTACACGTCATAAAATCCATGCCCCATTTCGCAAAAGGGCTGACGGTAATAACGGGATGCAAAGGCAATGGCGGCGCGCGCATCTTGCGCTGAAAAATCTGGCATGGATGACATTTTCGGACTGCAGTGATACAATCCTTGAATATGGAAGGCCAGAAATAACCTGCCCGCAGAATCTTCTGGGCAGTAGCATACCCAGACATATGGCCGCCACAGGCACCACTGTGACAGTCATTTAAGACTTTCTCAGCCTCTTCTAAGGTAAGGCATCGCCGGAGCACCGAATCTACTCCAATGCGATATAAGGTATCTCCTACTATACGGTAGGGTTGGGACTGGTGCCGAATCCGACGGCGGGCAGTTTTATCCAACTCAGACCGAAATGTCGAGGTCTGAAGATACACTATTATGTCACCGTACCAAGGATCACGAGTACTGATGAGGAAAAGCGTTTCGTCCGGTATATGGTCTTCAGAGTGTGAGGGAACATAGTCTGTAGGTGGAGAACATATCAAATCCGTGAAGACCAGTGATTTAGTTGACTTAGCAGTGGTGAAATCCAAGTCAAACTCCTGCAGGATCACAATCCATTTGGAGTACTTGCCCCCCAGTAATTGTCTAGAAAGAATATACGTCATAGGGTTGCAGTCTGAAACCACTGTTATCGTGCGCAAAAGGATGTAATGGCGAAAGCATTGTACGGCGTGTACTGCTGCTAAGGCCAACTTCTCGACATGTGCATAACGCGTTTCCGGGTCGAGAAGGTTCCGAGACAGGTAATAAACAACATGTTCATCATCGTTATCGTCATCCTGCACCAAGACCATGGCGATGGTGCTAAATGCGGCGGCTAGATACAAAGTGAAGTCGCGGTGGTAGTCCGGAGGACGAAGCAACGGAGCATTGACTAGCAATGTCTTCAGCTTCTCAAAGGATTCCTGAGCAATTTCGTCCCAGTGAAAGGGAACATTCCGCTTTAACAAACGAGTGAATCCTTTGGCCACCTCGGCATAATTCGGGATAAAGCGCCTAAGAAAATTCGCTTTCCCTTGTAGACTCTGTAACTGATACAGGGAGGAGGGTGATGGGAGATTTACGATGGCCTCAACCTTTAGAGGGTCAAGGCGAATTCCTTCTTTCGAGACTATAAAGCCTAAAAGACGGCCAGAGTCAACGCAGAAGACGCACTTATGAGGATTGAGCCTGATATTGTAGCGTCTGCAACGAAGAAATATCTGGCGAAGATGCTCAGGATGGTCCTCTCGCTTACCCGAATGGGCTGGCAAGTCGTCCAGATAAGGCTGGACAATATGGCGAATATCATGAAAAGCGTAGGACATCGCACGCTGAAACGTGGCGCCAGCGTTTTTTAAGCCGAACGGGAGTTTTTTGTACGTGAAAGTGCCCCACGGATAGATGAATGTGGTCTTATGTTGATCCTCAGGTGCAATATTGATTTGGTTATAACCTGAGAAACCGTCCATTAAGGAATAGATCTCACTCCCGGCACATTCGTCGATGATCTGGTCAATAAACGGAGTGGGATAATTATCCTTTGGACAGGCGCGATTGATGTCGCGATAATCCACACAGACTCGAATTGTACCCTGCTTTTTATCGACAGGGACAATATTGGACACCCATTCTGTAAGGGGGATAGGATAAATAAAACCCGCGTTCAGAAGTTTTTCAACTTCTGCCTTGATAGCGGCGACTTTCCGAGGATGCATGGGACGTAAGCGTTGACGCACGGGTTTCGCACCTGGATAGGTTGGAATCTCGTGCACGACAATACTAGGATCAATTCCCGGCATTTCCTCGTAAGACCATGCGAAAACATCTCTGAATTCTTTGAAAAGCTCAGTATAGACTTGAATCTCCTCGAGAGAACAAGTCACACCCACATGAATGTTCTCAACAATCCCCGGTTTAACGGAGATGTTGATTGGAACAGTTTGAGTAATGTTACTCAGATTACCCTCCGAAAAGACCTCATGCATTAAGATCGGTGTTTGAAGAGGAGGGGAAGGAACCTGAGTAGCATAACGCTCCAGACAATCAGTCATTGCCCCCAAGCTGGGCATAAACGAGGAGCGATGATGTCCATCACCCCAGGGTAGCTCCTCAAGAGACATGGTTTCAATGATAGCCTCATCTAAAGGAAAAGTCTCTCTGAGAGGATCAGGTGAATCAGCCTGACCAAGCCAGGGGGATTGTGAGTAGACGTCGAGAGCCATGCTTATCGGAGCATGCTGAGGAGGTGGAGGGTCCGATGCGGCAACAATATCACAGTAGTTGATCTCTACTGGCGTGAAAGGCATGGATTCTCCAAACTCATATACCTGCTCAGGTGTAGGAATAAGCCAGGGGTCATCAGTCCTAGACAACATGTTGACTTGAGCGGTATTCGGTGGCGGTGCGGGGAATATACCCATGAGGGCTGGGTCTTTGAAAAGACCAGGTCCTATGCTGTCTGGGGGATTCGGAATTTGATCCACGTATGGCACGTTGTTCTCAGAGCTAGAGGTGAAAAATGACAACTGATCCACCGTGACAATCTTTCCCTCGTGAGGGAACTTAATGAATTGAAAGACGGTAGACGGGACGCAGAGCATGGCATGGGTCCAGTTGCGGCCAAGAAGTATGTTGTAGTTGAGTTTAGCGTAAACCACTTCTACTTCCACGTTGACAGTTTTTCCCTGTAATGTGATCGCAAGACTCTCGAGAACTCCCAGGGGTTTAGACTCCAGACCATCAAATGCCTCAAGGGCATTGGGAGATGACGACAAGGCTGGAGAGCCAATGGCCTTCCAGCAAGCGGAGGACATAACACAGGTAGATGCACCCTCATCTACGACGGCCCTATGAATATTCAGACCGTTAATCCCGACTTGAATGACCAAAGCGATTTGATGTGGAAGCCGGGGAGTAAAATTCTCCAGATCAAAGGTGAGAAGGCTCGAGTCGGCGGGATCGACGCCACCGGTGGCAGACAGTAAAGCCTTCCGTTGTGAAGGACAAATTTGAAGAACCTCAAGTGTAGACATGGCACATGGCGCCTGTGCCAGATCCTCAACGATACTGTAATGTTGAGCGGCACGAGCATTTGGATTGTAAGAGGATCTTCGAAGAACACCCTTGGGAGGTGGTTTCACAACGGGTTCGGGAGTCGGCTTCTCGATTTCCAATGGACCGGGGGCAGGTGGGGAGGCGGCCCTTCCGCAACTGCCTTCCCGGGTGCCTGCCGCGGTTCACTGTAATCCTTCGACCGCGTAGCGATAGTGATAGGTGCATTAGTCTTCATCATGAAAACCTGAGACCCAAACGGTGCAGATGGTGACGCCTGTTCGACCATCTGGGTCTGCTGAGATGGAAATGGCTCTTTTAAAACAGCCGGAGTCCTTTTTGAGCCTTTAAGAAGTTGACTAACTTCGGACCGCCGTGGAAAATCCTTAGTGTAATGGTCACCTTCACAGATGAGGCAAGGGAATTTCGGCTTACGTTGGGAGCCATCCTCAGTTCGAGATTTAGATTCCGGTTTCAGGGCATCAGATTTTGATTTGCCTTTGCCCTTCTTCTTCCCCTTGGAGGATTTGTCCGTAGGATTGGCCTGGACGACATTCACCTCCGCGGTTTTACCAGAATCAGATGAGGGGGAATTAGCAGAGGTATTGTTGGAAGAATTAGCCTTCTGCTTCCCATTCGAAGACTTCTTCGAATTTTGAGAAACGGAACCAATGACACCATCCACCGTAGGGGTAGGCAGAGCCTTAGTGGTTCCGGGCCGTGGAGCATCAGTCAAGATGTCATAAAGCGTGCCAGACTGCGAATAGACAAGATCCAGGTACTGGGCACGTGCGATAGCTTTTTCCTCCGTCACACACGCTCCCATCGCGATATCCTGAGCGATTTTATTCACAAAGGAGGTGGTGAACCAGTGAGTTGTTGAGTCCCGAATTTGCCTCTTTTCCATACACTTTTCCATATCTTTTTCACTCACCTAAACCTCCAAAATTGTCAATATCATGTGCAAAAGGGTATCTAACATGGTTTTTAATTATTTTTTTGTGTTTTCTATTTGATTTAGATTTTGTTCATACAGCTGCGGAAACTTGCCACTTTCCGCAGCTGCTGCAACTTTCCGCAGCTATTTTGTGGAAATCTATGCTACAGGTGTCTACGAAGGAAACGAGCCACATGGGCAGGCTAGGAATGACGAGGACATGGTTCGTGTCCTATTGGTTCAAGTAAATTAGTCAAAGAAAGCCGCGGTCAAAGCCATCCACGTGGAAGTCAACTATGGAGTTCTATGTCGGCTGGACTCTGTTTCGTGGCATATAAACATCCGTACGGCCGTTTCTAAGCTTGCGGAGGTTAATTGACATCTGTGCAAAGTTCTGGAGTTGAATTCAAGCACCCACCTTCCATAGATCCGTTTTCCAACATGGCCATACTCCTATATCCGTGGCCTTAGTGGTCTACGTGCTGGCTGCTATCATAAACTTCAGGAGACAGTTACAGTTTATTGCTTTATATAGAGCGTTTGCATACGCACGCAGAGTTAGTTGTGGAGTGTTGAGTTGTTAGTTGATAGTTGATGTGCGTACTCTGTTATGTTAGCTTTGTAGTGATTACGCTGCCTTGAGCCGTAATATTACCAGTCTGTAATGAACTGCTTTTTAATGTGAAAAGACTCTGTTTTCAACTTAATTCGTGTTTGAGGATCGTACCAAAGCTGTGTAGAGGGCCCCTGCTCAGCCGAGGTTCTGTGTATTAATGTATATATATTTCATTTCATTTCTTTAAAAAGTCATTGTATCATAATCCATTACATGTTCATATTTCATAGTTGTTTCATTTCTGTTCATACATTTCTATAATTTCTATTGCATTCTTGTCTTTCATGTTTTTATGATTGTTAAATCACTGATCAGTTTTCTTGTGCAGGTTTTAGGTAGACAGCCCGGGCATTTTCATAGTATTTTGGCTAATAATATGAGACTAACATTATTCTGCTGCTAGTTTCCTTTTCATAGCATTTGTTTAACTTCAGTCTTGCTTTGTACATTTCAGTTTTGTTTATCTGATTCAGTAGTTAAATTTAAATATATTAAGCTGCTCATAGTGTCTTCAGTTGCCTCCGAAAGCCACAGCTAGACTGATGGTGAGGGACTGCATGATGAAATGTGTAGTTTAGTATTAGTTTCTTTTCACCAGATAAATTAAGTCAAGCCATAGCATCTTCAGTGGCCTCCGAAAGCCACAGCTGGACTGATGGTGAGGGACTGCATTATGAAATGTGTAGTTTAGTATTAGTTTCTTTTCTGCAAATTTAGGTATATTAAATCATGTATGACATCTTCAGTTGCCTCCGAAAGCCACAGCTGGACTGATGGCGAGGGATTGAATCATGTGTGTATGGTTTAGTATTAGTTTACTTTCTGCAAATTAAATAATCAGTTACACAAGTTGTTTATGATTACTTCCGCAAGTCATAGTTGGTCTAATGATGAAGGGTCAGAAAATGAATTGATGTAATCTGATTTAGATTTATTTCATTGCAATTTTGAATTTCCATAAGCGTAGTTTCTTTTGTGTTCAGTTGGCAGCAAGAATAGTTTAGTTTTCATGTTCACTAGTTTCTTGTTTTGATTCATTAGATTAGCAGCACCTTTCATTTCAGCAGTACACTTTTATTTTCTTTTAAGTTTTGTCATTGTAATTTCAATTTGCTTTTAAAAGTTTCAAGATTGGTAAATCATTATAGGGGATATCATTTCCTTGAACAAATATAACCAAGCTCGTTTTTCACTTTAGAATTTCCATTTTACCTTAGAAAGACCAAAAACGACAAAAAGTTAAGGAAGAGGTTATCTTGCACATATAGTGCGCCGCACTTCATCAGCTTACGATTCCCGGATTGAAAATTAAATGCAGCAATTTAGGAAACACTAAATTGACCAAACATTTTGGCGCCGTTGCCGGGGAAGTGTAACTAGGTAGCCAATTTCTTAAAAAAAAAAAACATAAAATCATAAAAGAAGGGAAACTTGATAACTTCTTGAAGTATGCTCTCCTCTTGCACCTAGTGTGATCTGGAGGATCAGAAAAGAGAGTTATTGGTTTAGTAATTTCTTAAGTATGCTCTCTTCTTGCACCTAGTGTGATCTGGAAGATCAGAAAGAGAATTATTAGCCCAACTTTTAAAAATAAAAAAATAAAAAAATGACATGCATAGAGCAAGAGATTCTAGGGGAAGGTTTATAGCTAAAGCCAAGAGTTCGATTTTCACAACTCCATCTTCTTCAAGGCATAGACCAGATTCACCACCATCTACCCCTAGCCTTAAGATTTTTGGAAGTCAAGGAACAGCTGAATCAGAGGATTCTCCTATACCACTTACTAAAACCCACTTAGAAAACAAAGAGACTTTCTCTCATCCTTCCTTGGTAGAAGAACTAGAGGACTATAAGGACTCTAAAGAAACTATCATGGCAGAGGAAGTAATAAATAGAGGTGGAGGTAGAGGAGGAGGAGATAATGAAGATAACAATGGTGAAGGAAATAACGGTAGAAATAGGGACAATCTGCTTGGATTCCCTATAGTTGATGAGGAAACTCATGCAACAATGAAAATATCTCACCATCTGTTCTCCCTAACTTTTATGGATTACGAAGTGAGGATCCTGAAACATTTCTGTTTGAGTTTGAAGTAGTGTGCCGAACTTATGACTATATGGAAGATTCTCAAAAACTCAAACTATTTCCTTCAACTTTGAAGGGATCTGCTTTGAAATGGTTCAGGGGATTAGCCACTCAATCTATTAGGACTTGGAATGATATGAAACAAACATTTTTGGATAGATACTTGGATTATTGTATGCCCACCAATCACAAGGATGAGGTATTCAAAATGATGCAAAAAGAAGATGAAAATTTGGAAGACTTAATCGAAAGATTTCAATATAACTTGAAAAGAGCAAAGATGAGAAACTTAGATAACGAAACCTTGAAAGCCCTCCTATTAAAAGCCATTAGAGATGAATGGATAGACATTTTAAACATGATGGGAAAAGGAGACATTTCTCAACTTCCATTTCATGATATAACAGAACTATGTATCCATCTCTCAAGGGGAAAATCTAAAACTGGAAAAGGGCCTAGGGATTCTTCTCTTATTAGGGCTAACAAATCTGCAACTGGATCAGTAAGTAGGGCGGAGATTGGTAATATGCTTGATGAGTTTAAAACTGATATCTTAGGGAGTCTTAGTGAACAACTAGACACCCTTAAAATCCAAAACAAGCAGAAAGCAGAAACAGATGCTTTAGCCATCTTTGTCCGAAATGTAGAAAGAAACATGCTTTAAGGGAATGTCCCTTGGATGAAAAAGTTGTAGAAACATGTATGATTTGCTCAGAAAATCATGAGATGAAGGATTTTCCTTCAATCCCTGGACTCAAAGCTGTTTTTCAAGAAGATCCAAATTCAATAGAATCTCTCTGTTTTGTCGCAAGGAGACCTTGGCAGGGACAACAATCTCAAGGGTTTAATAACCCTATGAATCTTCAAACCCCACAAAATTGGACTCCTTGGCAACAATCTTGGCCCCAACATCAAAATTCATATCAGCCATGGGTACAAGGGATGCAAAATCCTTATGGGAGATTTGCTCAATTTTATCAATATCCTCCATCTTTTCAAAATCAACAAGCTCCACAAATTCCAAGCCCAAATCCACAACTTTCATTGCCATTTCCACAACAACAACCTTCTCAACAAAATACAAATCCTCAACTCATGCTCCCATACCAACAGAAGACAAATCAACTTCCAGCTCAGCCATTGCCAAATCCTAACAATAAGAATCCTCAAACTACTTATATGGTAGAAGGACAACAATTTCCTACCTATATGATTGTTCCTTTCAACGATGTACAACTCAGATCTGGTAGAGTTTTAGAAAAACCTTCTATAGACATTCAAGAGCAAGATACCTCTGAGGAGGACTCTCTTCAAGTCAATAAGGGTTCCGAGGAAGAATCTCTTCAAAATTCAAAAATTCAAAAAGAAAAAGAAAAGCTAACATCCACAACTCCTATAGTTGAGCAACCTGTATCTTCATCTACACCTCCTTTTCCGGAAAGACTACAAATTGATAAGGTGGTGGAAAAACAAATCTTGTTGCCTAACTATGACTTTCTAGATGAATTGAAGAATGTTTGTATCAAGATTCCATTGCTACAAGCCATTCGAGAAATTCCTATTCTAGCAAAAACCATAAAGGAGTTGAGTTTCAAAAGACCAGGAAGGAAGCTAAAGGACACAAGAAGAATCCACCTCGTAGGAAAGATTGCAGATATTATGATGGGAAAAATTACCATGCAGAAGTATGTAGATCCAGGAAGTCCAATTGTCAAGACACATATAAATGGGATAGAAATTCCAAACACATTGATTGACTTAGGGGCCGCTATCAACATTATGAGTAGACAGACTATGGAACAGTTAAAACTTCCTAACCTTCTCTTTACACCTACTTTACTGCAACTTGCAGATCGATCGGTTATTAAACCAGATGGTGTATTAGAAGATATTTCAGTCTCCTTAGATTCTTGGGAATATCCAGTAGACTTTATGATTTTGACTCCCAAAAGTAATCTAGGAGGACATCCAATAATCTTAGGAAGACCTTGGCTGGCCACAGCTGATGCTTTTATTAGTTGTAGATCCGGAGACATGTACATTTCTAATGGTAATTCGACAAAGAAATTCAATTTGTATCCTCCCGCAAGAGCAATTACAGAAATAGGAGACAATGAATGGGTCGATGATGAGAACACTATACAACCTGTCTTTACCATTTCTAAGATTAGTGAGGATAGTCAAATTCTGAACACATTAGAAAATTTTGAGATAACTTCAGAATATGACCCCACACAATTTCAGTTGGAATCCGACATAGAATATTTATCATCAAGACAAATGTCTCTCTACTCTATGGAAGAGTTTGGTAATTCTGCTTTTGAGATTTTTCCATAAAAGACATTGAATATTAATAAACATCTGGAGAAGTCACAACAAGAAGAACTAACCAGAATCTTGCAAAAACATTCTACTGCATTTGCATGGGAGTATACTGACATGAAGGGTATTGATCCTAAGACTTGCATCCATCATATCTATATTGAGGAAAACAATAGACCAATCAGACAACCTCAAAGAAGGATGAATCCAAATCTTAGGGAGATAGTGAAATAAGAGCTCCAAAAACTTCTCAATGTAAACTTCATTTATCCAATTTCAGATAGCCGATGGGTTTCTCCTTGGTTATAGTACCTAAAAAGAATGGTAAATGGAGGGTATGCATTGATTACAGGGAATTGAACAAAGCAACTTTGAAGGATCACTTTCCTTTTCCTTTTATTGATCAGGTATTAGATACATTAGCAGGTAAAAAGTACTTTTCATTTTTGGATGGTTTTAGTGGCTATAATCAAATTCAGGTAGCACCTGAAGATCAAGATAAGACCACATTTACTTGTCCATGTGGAACTTTTGCCTACCGAGTGCTTCCTTTTGGGTTATGTAATGCACCAGCAACATTCCAAAGAGCAGTACTAGGAATTTTTTCTGATCTAATGCATGATTGTGTAGAGGTTTATATGGATGATTTTACAGTTTATGGTAATTCATTTGAAGAGGCATTAGAAAATTTGGAAAAAGTTCTCATAAGATGTAAAGAAACAAACCTTTCATTAAGCCATGAAAAATGCTTTATGATGTTTACCGAAGGGATTGTTTTAGGACATCATATTTCAGGAGATGGGATTAAGGTTGATAGATCAAAAGTTGAAGTCATCTCCAAGTTGCCTATTCCAAATTGTCAAAGAGATGTTAGAAGTTTTCTAGGATTTACTGGTTACCATAGAAGATTTATAGAAAACTTCACTAAAATAGCATCTCCACTCTTCAAGTTGCTTACAAAAGACTGTGAATTTAAATGGGATCCTGATTGTCAATCCGCTTTTGAAACTTTGAAAACAAGAATATCCGAAGCACCTATCTTGAGAGGACCAAATTGGAAACTTCCTTTCCATATTTCTACAGATGCTTCAGATACAGCTCTTGGAGCTGTGTTGGGTCAAAAAGATTTCATTCCTTATGCCATTTATTACACCAGTAAAAATTTGACTCCCACAGAGTTGAACTATACTGTGACTGAAAAAGAGTTCTTAGCTGTTGTTCATGCAATTAATAAGTTTAGACATTACATAACAGGCTATGAAACTTTTATTCATACTGACCATTCTGCAATTAGATATTTAATGAACAAACCCGTTACTAATGGCAGAGTGACAAGATGGCTTTTACTTTTGCAAGAATTCAATATTACTGTGTTGGATAGACCAGGAAAACAGAATACAGTAGCTGATTTCTTGTCTAGAATTCAAAATACTAAAGAAGATTCTCCTGTAGAAGATAAGTTTCCCGATGAATATTTGTTTGCAGTAACTATTAAGACCCCTTGGTATGCAGATATTGCTAACTATTTGGTTACAGGGAAACTACCTTCACATTTATTTCCAAGAGAAAACGAAAAATTATTCAGGAGAGTTCAAGATATTCATGGATTTCTAACGAATTGTTTAAAACAGGGCCAGATCTTGTGATCAGAAGATGTGTCAGGGAAGATGAAATGCCTGATATTCTTAAGGCATGTCATGATGAACTATGCGGCGGACACTTTGCGGACAAAAGGACGGCCTATAAAATCCTTTCCTTGGGATATTATTGGCCTTCTCTCTTCAAAGATGCAAAACAATATGTAAAAAGGTGTGATAGCTGCCAAAGAGTAGGGAAACCTACCCTTTCAAATGAAATGCCACTGCAAACACAGGTACTCATTGAACCCTTTGAAAAATGGGCATTAGATTTCATTGGACCAATTAATCCACCATCGAAGCAAAAGAAGTATATATTGGTTTGCATTGATTATGTTACTAAATGGGTAGAAGCTAAAGCATTAGTATCTGCTACTGAAAATTCAGTTGTTCATTTTCTTTATGAGGATATTTTTACTCGCTTTGGTGTTCCAAGAGAAATTGTAACAGATCAGGGGAGCCAATTCACATCAAATTTGGTGGAGAAGTCGATGGAAGAATACAAAATCAAGCACAGAAAATCTACTCCTTACCATCCACAAGCAAATGGTCAAGTGGAGTCCACAAACAAAGTTCTTGAAAGTATCATCACCAAAACTGTTCATCTACATAGAAGAGATTGGGCAGAAAGGCTTCCAAAAGCCTTGTGGGCCTACAGAACTACATGGAGGAATACAACAGGACATTCTCCCTATGAACTTGTTTATGGGAAAGAAGTCTTGTTCCCCATTGAGTTCCAAGTCAAGACCTTCAAGACAGCAGTTCAGTTGGGAATGGACTTATCAGAAGCTCAAAAGCATAGAATGGAGCAATTGAATGAGCTAGATGAGATCAGACAAGAAGCAATTCTAAGAACCGATCTAGTTCAATATCAAAGAACTAAGTGGCATGACAAATATATCAAAGAGAAGAAGTTTCAAGAAGGAGATTGGGCATTGTTATTTGACTCCAAGTTTAAAGATTTTCAAGGGAAATTTCAGACTCATTGGCTTGGGCCATATGAGATTGACAAGATCTTTAACAATGGAGCCGTAAGAATCAAGACCATTGATGAGTTTCAAACTCCTCTTATAGTGAATGGCCATAGATTGAAAGTTTATCATAAGCCACTCTCTAAAGAGGATTTTGTCAAGTTGTTTCAAGAAAGTTCTGCAATCAGGCTGGTACAGAAGAATTCTTCTTCTCCACCAGCCTAGCTTTTGTTTTTCAAGTTAAAAAAAATAAAAAAATAAAAAAATAAAAAAAAAATGGTATAAGCCTGAAAACCAATCATTGATTGGCAGTCTTATACAGAAAATATGGGGTGAAAATCAGGGACACCTGACACTCTATATTTTCCAAAAAAAAATCTGTCTTTCATTTCATTTCATCTCACCACCCACTCCATTTCATTCCATTTCATTTCATTTCACTTCATTCCACTTCATTCCATCCATTCCATCAATAAAATCTTTTTATGACCATTTCCACCTGGTCATTTGTCATTTGTTCATTTCTATTTCAGCCAAGTAATAGCTGTGTCAGTTTCCGCAGCTGACATATGTTTCCGCAGCTGACTCCAGTTTCCGCAGCCAGGAGCAGATTCCGCAGCTACTACTACTCTGTTTTCAAAAAGAATGTACAGTTAGTTGTTATTTTCATAAATTATGAAATAAAATGCAGGAGAGAGGATCAATGGAACATTCAAGACACTAATGAAGATCAATCAATTGAAGACCAAGGGCAAAAGCAAGAATTCCAAAGGTATGAATAAAGTTTATTTCAAATAGTATCGAAAAACACATTTTTATGTAATTTTAAACTATGAGCTCTACCCATAACGCGCAATGATTATATTGACAGTCCCGTAACCTTCCACGATCTCTATGTTATCCTCTTGAATTTATTCACAAACGGTTTCATCATTGAAATTCCGACTCTCACTCATGTTCAAATATCCCACCGTAGATAATGATACGTATTTGAGTTGACAAAGGACTCTTACAAGCCGCATAACTTCATAATCATTGATTGAAACGTGTATATATTTATTACACAGCCACCAAAATTCAAAACGCGGCCGAATGCATTATACTTTGTTAACCTCTTTGTCATGTCTCTGTCGTGTTTACAAAACCCCACGCTACTCATTCTCACTCCCTGTTTCACTCCATTCCGTTCCTTTTGCTCACTCTCATTCCCGTATATCCACCCACAATCTTATTCCATTTTGTTTATGGTGCTCATTTCCGTTTTGTGATAACATCCCCACAATATTGTGCTAGATTCTGTGTATTCCATCGTTCCATTTCCACTTAAACCCTCACAGAGGCAAGCCTGTGAAGCACAGAGAAGTAAAATGGGAAAATTATTAAGGGCAGAGTCGGAAGGACCGAAATTTATAGAGGGATTTCCACAAGCAAAAGAGATGTTGAGGAAAGCTAAATGGCTGCGTTTTATTCAGAAATTCAGGGGTTACCACAGAGAAGTTACAAAAGCGTTTGCAAGATCATTTGATGGCTCGGAAGCAGAAGTGGGAGACCTCAAGTTTTTGGTCAATGAAGCATCAATAACAACAGCCACAGAGCTTCTTCAGGAAGGAGAACGTTGGTTCAAAAATAAAAGTATCAGTGATGAGGCATGGAGAACAATCCTCCGAAATCAAGGTATGGATATCACTGTTTTCAAAAGAGGAATCCCCGTGCATGCAATAAAAGATGAATGGGCCACTTTATTACTCATTGTTCAGAAATTTATTACATGTGAAGGCCGTTTTGGCTCTATGTACATGTATCATACTAGGCTATTGATGAATTTTCTTGAAAACCAAACTCTCAATCTTCCTTATTTCCTATTCAATAGCTTGAAGAAAATGGCTGTGACTGTGCAAAACACCTAGGAGATGTAGAGCCTCATTTATATCACCATGGGCTTATAAAAATTCTGATTGAAAAGGAGCTAAAGGAAAGAAAAGATACATGGGAACAATTCCTAGTTAGAAACTTCTTTGAAGAACCTCAGGAAATTCCTGAAGGTAATCCAATTAGAAGGAGTAGAAGAAAGAAAATAAATGTTGAAACCCAAGTTGCTCCTACACAGGAAATTCCCGTAGCTAGCACAGCAAAAAGAAGTAGAAGGAAAAGAACAATAGATGAAATCCAAGATACTTCTACTACTACTATGAAGAAAACTGATAGGGAAGAGAGATTGGTAAAAAGGAAGAAGAAGGAAATTAAAGCTAAGAAGCCAACAATACCAAAAGGGAAAGAAATTATTGAGGCTGTCCATAAAACTTCTTCTTCTGAAGAAGAAGATCACCAAATTCTATCTGAAAGATTAGTTTTTCTTCAAAAACAGTCATCTCTATCCAAGAAGGCAAAAACAGGAAAACAAGAACAAAAGGGTAGTGTACCACAGCATGTGAGGAGAAGCAGCAGGCTTAAGGGAAAACCGAGAAAAACACAAATTAAAGGTCCTCATTTCATTGATTTGGGTGAGGAGACATCTGAACAGTCTCCAACTGACCATAGTCCATTTCAGTCAGTTAGTGAACCTGACTCCTTTCACTCCCAATCAGACAATGAGTGTACTCCATCTTATTCTCAGCAAAATATTGATGTAAGTTCTCCTCGGCCAGATTTTGAACATAATTCTCCCTTGCAACACTTTGGGGACAGCCCAATGAAAAAGACACCAGAAGTAGACCCCAAACAGCAGGAGGTCTATGACTATATAGAATCCCTGGAGAAGGCAGCCACAGGCCTAAGTACCTCTTCTATTCAGCCTCATACATTGCAGGATGATTTGGTTCAGTCATTAAAACAGGAGATTTTTGAGCTTGAGCTTTTGAATCGGCATATCAAAAATGAAAATTAAACACTCAAAGAGCAAGGCAAACTGGACAAGATTATCCATGACAATACTATGCTACATTTGGGTATTTGGCAAAAGAAGAATAAGAAGCTAAAAAGGAAATGCCAAAAATTGAGCAGAGCACTTGTGAATATCAAATTCAGGTGCCTCATGAAGAAACCCAGAATGATGGCAGTACCAAAGAAGAAGAGAAGGGGTTTAGATGTGCTGGCTGAAGTATCAAGGCACATGAATTGAACAAAGAGTGTCAAAATTTTGGTTGCATGAGGACATGCAACACCTTCACAGTGGGGGTATGTTGAGTCCCTAATTTGCCTCTTTTCCATACACTTTTCCATATCTTTTCCACTCACCTAAACCTCCAAAATTGTCAATATCATGTGCAAAAGGGTATCTAACATGGTTTTTAATTATGTTTTTGTGTTTTCTATTTGATTTAGATTTTTTTCATACAGCTGCGGAAACTTGCCACTTTCCGCAGCTGCTGCAACTTTCCGCAGCTATTTTGTGGATATCTATGCTACAAGTGTCTACGAAGGAAACGAGCCACATGGGCAGGCTAGGAATGACGAGGACATGGTTCGTGTCCTATTGGTTCAAGTAAATTCGTCAAAGAAAGCCGCGGTCAAAGCCATCCACGTGGAAGTCAACTATGGAGTTCTATGTCGGCTGGACTCTGTTTCGTGGCATATAAACATCCATACCGCCGTTTCTAAGCTTGCGGAGGTTAATTGACATCTGTGCAAAGTTCTGGAGTTGAATTCAAGCACCCACCTTCCATAGATCCGTTTTCCAACATGGCCATACTCCTATATCTGTGGCCTTAGTGGTCTACGTGCTGGCTGCTATCATAAACTTCAGGAGACAGTTACAGTTTATTGCTTTATATAAAGCGTTTGCATACGCACGTAGAGTTAGTTGTTGAGTTGTTGAGTTGTTGAGTTGTTGAGTTGTTAGTTGATAGTTGATGTGCGTACTCTGTTATGTTAGCTTTGTAGTGATTACGCTGCCTTGAGCCGTAATACTACCAGTCTGTAATGAACTGCTTTTTAATGTGAAAAGACTCTGTTTTCAACTTAATTCGTGTTGAGGATCGTTACCAAAGCTGTGTAGAGGGCCCCTGCTCAGCCGAGGTTCTGTGTATTAATGTTTATATTTCTCATTTCATTTCTTTTAAAAGTCATTGTATCATAATCCATTACATGTTCATATTTCATAGTTGTTTCATTTATGTTCATACATTTCTATAATTTCCATTGCATTCTTGTCTTTCATGTTTTTATGATTGTTAAATCACTGATCAGTTTTCTTGTGCAGGTTTTAGGTAGACAGCCCGGGAATTTTCATAGTATTTTGGCTAATGATATGAGACTAACATTATTCTGCTGCTAGTTTCCTTTTCATAGTATTTGTTTAACTTCAGTCTTGCTTTGTACATTTCAGTTTTGTTTATCTGATTCAGTAGTTAAATTTAAATATATTAAGTTGCTCATAGTGTCTTCAGTTGCCTCCGAAAGCCACAGCTGGACTGATGGTGAGGGACTGCATGATGAAATGTGTAGTTTAGTATTAGTTTCTTTTCTGCAAAATTAGATATATTAAGCTGCTCATAGTGTCTTCAGTTACCTCCGAAAGCCACAGCTGGACTGATGGTGAGGGGCTGCATTATGAAATGTGTAGTTTAGTATTAGTTTCTTTTCTGCAAACTTAGATATATTAAATCATGTATGACATCTTCAGTTGCCTCCGAAAGCCACAGCTGGACTGATGGCAAGGGATTGAATCATGTGTGTATGGTTTAGTATTAGTTTACTTTCTGCGAATTAAATATCAGTTACACAAGTTGTTTATGATTACTTCCGCAAGTCATAGCTGGTCTAATGATGAAGGGTCGGAAAATGAATTGATGTAATCTGATTTAGATTTATTTCATTGCAATTTTGAATTTCCATAAGCGTAGTTTCTTTTGTGTTCAGTTGGCAGCAAGAATAGTTTAGTTTTCATGTTCACTAGTTTCCCGTTTTGATTCATTAGATTAGCATCACCTTTTCATTTCAGCAGTACACTTTTACTTTCTTTTAAGTTTTGTCATTGTAATTTCAATTTTCTTTTAAAGTTTCAAGATTGGTAAATCATTATAGGGGATATCACTTCCTTGAACAAATATAACCAAGCTTGTTTTTCACTTTAGAATTTCCATTTCACCTTAGAAAGACCAAAAACGACAAAAAGTTAAGAAAGAGGTTATCTTGCACATATAGTGCGCTGCACTTCATCAGCTTACGATTCCCGGATTGACAATTAAATGCAGCAATTTAGGACACACTAAATTGACCAAACATGAGTCAAAATCTGATCAGGTATGTGAAACTTGATCAGTCGACGACGGCGCTGCCACTCATGGATGTGATCCGAGATGTGAGTGGCCGTGTCCTGCTTCAGAGAAGTCAGGAGGTGCGTCCCGGCCTCATACCGGACCGGTAACTGGAAATGCGTGAGGAAAGCCATGGCTAACGAGTTGAAATCTTGAAAAATACCACGGGATAGTTCTATGTACCACTTAGCAGCAGCTCCTGTCAAAGTACGCTGGAAAAGACGCAGATGAATCGAATCGTCGACCCAAGAGTTAGACGAACACCAGAGGTGATACGTCATCACATGCGCCTGGGGGTCTTCGCCAGCTTTGCCCTCAAACTTGGGACAATCACCTGGTATCTTGGTGGGAACCGGAGGCCAATATGGATTATGTGAAATCGGATCATTGGTCAACTTTGAAACGTCTGGCAGTTCCAAGGTAGCCAGGAACGACAATGGAGGGTTAACTGCCATGCCAGTCCCAGGATGAGGTCCGGTACCTATGCTCCACGATGGTTGTGAATATCCCTGCCCCCACGGGTTTTGTCCCGAAGGATTTTGACCGTAGGGGGCATAGTTCGTATAACCAGACTGATTTGGATTCTGGTAACCATAGTGCGGGGCTTGATAACCAGGGTTCGGGCCCTGATTAGGCGTCTGCCCTGTATAAGCAGCGTTTGGATTTGGCTGCTGAGCGTAGGTAGAACCGGGTGGAGGAGGATAATACTGAGAGCCTCCAGGGTGGTTATAGTTCGGTTGAGACTGACCATGAGGATAATAACCACTCTAAGGATGAGTAGGCTGCTGATAAGTGGAACCCTGCGGAGCCTGGTGCGTAGGGTGCAGCTGTTGATTTGGCTGCGGCATTGAATGAACAGGCTGTTGAGAAGAGTGAACGGAATGAGAGGGCTGTCCTGAATGAACAGGTTGGCCCGACTGAGAGGGCTGGCCTGAATGACCAGGCTGGCCCAGATAACCAGGCGGCGTTGGTTGCGCAGGTTGACCTGGTTGTAAGTGGGCCCCAGGTTGTACCGGATGGGCCGGCTGGCCTGGAGGCGGGACACCGGGTTGTACCGGATGAGCCGGTTGCCCTGGTGGAGGAACAGGACCAGGTGCTTGCTGGAAACCAGTTTGACCTGAAGCAGAACCATAGGGTGGTCCTGGCTGATATGCAACGTTAGAAACAACAGGATACTGCGGTTGCATTGGTAAAGACGGCTGGATTTGCCCCCCAAGACCATAGGCCTGTCCCGGTTGATACCCCGGCTGAGGTTGAGCAGGTTGACCAGCAGGGCTATAATATGGTCCTTGCGGATTGTACAATGGCCCTTGCTGGCCCGCAGGGTAGCCTTGGATGGGCTGTCCCTGTGGGTCATACAGATAGCCAGGTTGGCCCGCAGGTTGGCCTTGGAAGGGCTGTCCCTGCGGGTTATAAGCCTGGTTGTACGGTAAACCTTGAGCATACAAATAAGCCTCAGGAGAAGGAAGGCGCAAAACCTCCCCGTGCTCGTCAAACTGACCTGGGAAAGCATACACGGGAGTGCCATCCTGTGCATAGTGCGAAAAGAAAGATCGGTAAGGATCTTGGGGGACTTGTCCAGCTCCGGCGTTCGGCTGTTGCAAAAACAACCGATACTCCTCCGGAGAGATATTCTTCGGTATAGCAGTAGCTAGGTAAACGTCTTCAGGAGTTGGCCCAGCCCTGGTAGCAGATGCTGAGACAACAGAGGAAGAGGCAGCCACACAAACAGTGGGCCGAATGGGAACAGAAGTGACGGGCGTCGAAGGGGACACCTCGGGTGTAGTGACAGCTGGCCTCGAAGCAGGAGATGATATCCCCATAGAGGCTGCAGCTGAAATGATCTGACCCAGAGATCTGTATCCCTGTGGTAAAGAAGGACTGGCTGACGACATGGTAGCCAGCTCAGAGTCGTCTCCCTCAAACAATCTACGAGGGATGCGCTGATAGTCATCAGACACCGGAATTTCCTCACCAGAATCACTCATGGTTGATCCTGCCGTCAAATCACGCAAAAGATGGCGAGGACTAGGAGGAAAAACAGCAGCAACAAACGGTGAACCCGATGTAAGAGAAAGGAAATCGGCTCCTAATCTCAATTCAGACACAGGGTCCGAAAAGGGCCAATTGAACTCAACTGGTCCTCCATAGGGTTGCTCGGCGAGGACCGGTCCCCCATCAGGAAAATCGGAAACAACAGGCTGCTGTGGTTCAACAGAAGGCTGAGAAGCTTCTGAAGAATCGTCCGTGTAAGGACTACCAGTAGACGAAACCGATGGTTCCGCCACTGTGGCAAAAAGACTAAAAGAAAAGAGCAAACACACACACGGGCTGAAAACGAGTTAAGACACACGATCAAAACGGTCAACAAGCAATGTCTAAATGGGTGTGTAATCGTGGGCGATTAATTTTACCACATTGGAAAGTAAGAAATTCTACCGTTTCATATTTTAAGAGTTGAGAAACGATAAAAAGGTGACTCTATCTCTTTCAGAGTTGACACAAGCGTGAAAGGACAAGCGCTCTACGGTCTTTTCAAGTTTAGGGAGTCAGAAAAGACCAAATGACTGCTCAGGAAAAACTAGGCACAAAGGGTGTACCAAATATCCGTGAACTGCAATATACACCTTGGTTTCAATAATGAAATAGAAATCGACCAAGGACTTTCCGTACATGCAGGTAGTCTCCCCGAATGCTGTGTTCGGTGTATCACGGGTATAGGGCGGCAGACTCGGCTTCCTGTGGATAAAGGATTGAAAACCTAGGGGGGTCTCCCTTTATATACGCGACGGTACGGGGAGCGCAAGTCCGTACTAGCGCTGTCTAAAGCCAACAGGCGAACGACAGCTGCTAGGTTTAACGACGCCGGAACGCGTCTCTAGCCTAGACCTTCTAAATATGTTTCGTTAAGTCCCAATGCTGCCTTAGGTTAATTGAAATAAATTTTACAGTTGATCTTCAATTAAGTTTCAATTTCCAGGCCCTATCGTATGTAGTGTCTCGAAAGACTCCTAAATGCAAAGCTATATGCCACAGTGCAACATTTCGTTCGATGAAAACTAGTTAGAGAAGATTTGAGAGCTTTTACACAAATGAAATGAACGGAAGACAAACAATGAGATCTCTAGTGCAACTAATGCAATTGAAAACTTTTCATTCAAAACACTAATCACTAGCGATATGGAAAAGATCACAATTTGCACTAATTAACAAAAGCAAAAGAGATTTTTTTTTTATTTTCAATGTTTAATAGCTAATATGCACTAAACAAACTTGAAAACAAATGGAACAACTTGAGAAATGATTTCCAAGAGAGCGAAACAAACAAATTTCACTCAACAACACAAGCAATCAGATCCCCAAATCGACCAAAGTCTCTCAAAACGAAGAAAAGACTCAAAAGCTTCCAATGGACCGTGTGATCTAGGTCCAAGGCAAGACCAAACGAATTTCGAATGAAGGAATGAACAATCACCCAAAAATCGCAATAAAACAATGAACAACTACTTAGAGGATGCGGAGAATCAATCAAATAGTTGACAGGACCATCAAAACACCAAAACTCCCAAGGAGGGCTCGATACACTAAGCCACTAGATGCCTTAGGGCTTAAAATGTGAAATCGGTAGATAAAAGCAAACAACCAAAGGACAGAGGTGAATTCCCAGTCAAACAGGACTCCAACACACTCAGGCAGTCGGAAAATCAAGAAGAAAAACACTGATCAAATCCAGAGAGCTC
>JAXQQM020083993.1:0-20516 GCA_034641835.2 Pinus albicaulis | reverse complement strand
TAGCCTCCAAGGATGCACCGCTTTGGGTTAACGCAGACGCGAAGATGGAATAATCACCGGGCTTTCATTAAGACATTGATCAAAAATACATCGAACCAGTTCTCAACAGAGCTTAATAACCAAGTCTGATGTTTTACAGAATATTACATAAAACGTATCTTATCTCGCCATTACTAAACTAACAGTGCTGTCTCTCTTTATAAGGACGATGGCGGAGATGTCCAAGCAATTAGATAAGTAAAGCAATGATCCCTCGCATCTTCGATCCAGGGATTCGCCAAACGCTTAACTTTCATCCAGTCTTTGCTATTGCGCTGAGCTGGTGTCCTCTCTCTCTTGCCCGAGCCGACTCTCCTTGATCTTGTCTCCCTATGTTTACGTTTGGTTCTCATCCAGAGGAACAGCGGTTATCTCCACTTCGTTCTTATCTTTAGAGCAGCAACCCTTCGTTTTCCTCTTTCCCTGTATAGAAAATAACCATTATCAGTGGCTCAGTTATACACATCGATTTTCACATGTTTTGTGATAGTTCCCTATGACTTTCTAAATCCATGATACAAAAGGTTCACAAATTGTATTAAAAAGTCATTAAAGGAATCATCAAAATCATACCTTTTCAGTACTCCACACACCCCCCTGCTTACCTTGTTTCATGTCCTCATGAAAACATTGTAGTTGACATGTAATGCAGTGAGAGAGTATGCTGGATAAGGAGTTTCATGCGGAGGCCTACAACCATGTTGAGTGATTAAATAATCAAAGAACTGACCTTCTTGCCCTTCAGGCATATCATACAGGGCCTGGTATCCATGTGCTGGATGCCAAATAATTGGAGCGCGAAATCTACACCCTTACCAGGATGACCCTGCTTTTAGAAGGCTCTGGCCATAGAGATTCAAACGGTCAGCAGCGAACTCAAAGTTCTCATACTTAAATGGCTCTCCGAGCTGGATGTGTGGATCAGAGATTCGATATCGAAATTTGGCTGCATTACTGGCCAAGTCCTTAATGGAAAAGAAATACTCTAAACCCTCTTGAATGAGTGCCTCATGCATAGGCCCTAATGTTACAATGCCACCTGGAGTCCTTATGTGGTTTATATGAGCTATCCATAACCGTGCTGGGTTCCTAGGCTCAGCCCTAACTCTTAAATCTAGACCATTTTCTCGACTCTGAAAGGTATCATAGGCTTTCAGCCACTTAATCTGGTTAGCTCGGAATGAAATGAATGCTTGGAATTGAATATCACCAATGGAGGGACCAGGGTTCGATTCGGTCTCCTGACTTACCGACTTAGCACAAGGTCATGTAAATAGAGTTCACACAACAACCTCTAGACTTTTACTCCATAATGTCTACAACAGTCTATAAAATCATTGACATTGTTGATTTGTATGGGGGTGCCTCCCTTAACAGCTTTTATTTGTAATTGCAAATACCGTTCTAATAGGAACAGAGCATTGTTTTTAGCAGGAGCCCTACATGCTAAAACATTATTATATAAAGAACACAAGTCATTCATCGTTTTGATAAGAGTATCTAGTTTATAAGTTACCTGCAGGATTTCTCTTGTTCCTTCCTCCATCCTTCAAAAACCTCGTCTTTTAGATTGATCGACATCCCTTTAGTTGTCACGTACAACTCTTCATATTTCTCTAGCGGAACCGTTTGCTCTTTAAGTTGCTCCATTTCTTGCCGGGCTTGTTTCACCATCTTGTGCAAGGTTTTTGTCTTTGGATCTTTTCTCCATGCATCAGTAGAGGCCGAGAGTTTTACCTGAACCTTCTTGTTACGCTGTTTAGAGTTCAGGACCCTGATTACCCCTGAGGGTGGTGCCTCCGTCTGAATTTCCTTATCATCCTTTTCTGTCTTAATCGGAACGGCAGTTGGATCCTCAGAGTCTTGGAAAACAGGATGTTTGTTGGCCCTCTTTTTTCTCTTTACCTTCTGGTTCTTTTTCAAAATCCTAATTTGTTGCCTGAGCCGGGTTATCGTGTTTAACAGTTTAGTCCGTTCCTTCCTCAACTTCTTGATTTCCATTGATTCCTTTGAAGGAACGGCAGTCCCGTTGATGATGAATCGGATCGCGACCCGCCAAGTACCCTCCTTCCTCCCCGAGGTTCTTCCTCACCGGCTCGGGGTTCCCATTGGGTTTCGGTGTATGCTCCTCAACTGGTTCTGATTCTTCCTCCTGGGGTTGTTCCTCTAGACTTTCCTCTTGTGACATGGGAACAGCTTGTTCCCGTTCAGTATTTTATTCTTCTTCATCATGCATGGGCATGTTCTCTTCTTGAAATTGGTCGTGGGGATTCTCTGAGCTAGAAGGTTGACCGTATTTACTCATATTGGCTAGGATGGCGGCCAGGTCATATTCTCTTAGTAAGTCCTGTAATGGCCTATTCTCCTGCTGTCCCATTTCTTCTTCCTGTTCAGTTTCTGCTTCTTTTTCTGTTCCCGCAGGCTCGGGTACTTCTTCTTCGGGTTGCTCATCTTTAATTATTATTGGTTGGCTGGTGCCTTCCTGAAGCTGTTCCAGCCTTCCCCTTATTCGAGCCAACCGGCCGACTTTCTCTCGGGTTTGTTTATGCTTTCCTCTCATCCGAGGCGAACCGAGCCGATTTCCGGGTTCGGTTGCCTAGTGAATCAACTACATGCTTTCGCTTTGCGGATTCTTGATGTAATTCTGGTTGCTGCGATGTACTAGCAACATTTTCTCTGTGTTCTGCCTGTTGTTCTAGTGTGTTTATAGAACGTCTGCGTCTCAGGGATGGTTCTGTCGATCTTCCTTCAATCAGTGCAATGAGTCTTTCCTACCGCTTTCCGTCGGGTAAGACTATAACTAACAAATGTCGACCAACCCGTGGTGACTAACAATTGCCTCTACGTGCTGTGCCCTTTTCATACTTTGTGCAGCGTCATGCAATAACGAGTTTAGGAGTGCCGGTAAATTCACAAAGCATTTCCGTTTTAGAACAGCTAAAAGTTTAAGGTGTCGTGGTCTTACCACGTCTTTTCTTCCTTCGTAGGTAATGTAGCTCTCCGTATTATTTCGCTAGCTCGTCTCGTGTGGTCTCTCGCTCTAGGGTCGCCGGCGTACCTTTCCCTTTGATTGTCAAATGCTGGCCTTCATCTTGGAAGATGTCGATGACCTTCTGTAATCGTTCCTCTTTGAATGTCCATACCGGTCCGGTAGCTGGTAGTCCTGAGACTTCTGCAATTATGGCATCAGTGACCGCTATGCGTCTCCCTCTTACTATGGAGTGGTCTTCTTGTAAATTCTGTAAGAACTCCATTGCTACTGTCTCATTACCCTCCTGTAGGCGATTGAAATAGTTCAACCATCCTGCCCTTTCCAGGATTTCTCGGGCAGCAGCAGAGATCGTTATCTGTTGAGGCTCACTTCGAATTGCTCTTCGTCCCATGATTTCACTGTGAATTCTAAATGGAACAGCACAAACGTTTTCGGTTTGAAACACAGAGAGCAGGGTTTCGCAAAAGAAAACACAGAGTATGCAACAGTCTAGCAAAAACAACTTGTGCGAAAAAAATAAAAATAAAAATATGCCATGCCGTGAAACCATGCCAAACCGTCGTGAACCAGATTTTCCGAATGATGAATTGACACGTAACACAGGGAATGATGAGGTTAACCTCCCCCCCCCGCAGTGTGATAGGCTGTCCCAGCCGGCAAATAATGGAGCGGCACCCAGTCTGTAATCAAGTCAGAAAGGAACAGCATTTGAATTTATGCCATGTTGAAAAAGGACAACAGATTACCGAAATCGAGGGCGGAGGATGGATCGCGTGATATGATTTGAGGTCATTGTTATGATTTGAGGCTGATGGATAGGCATGTATCGTATTCGCCAATCTTAAGCGGTCATGGTCACCTCCGTTGCCATGACTGGTAATGATAAATATTCATGCGGTGTATAAATCGGGAAATAACATGTGATTAATGCCTAGGATAAAGAAACAAAAGATTTTTAATATATTACCTATTGGCGTAAGCAAGGTGACTTCGATACCATTAACATTACCTTGGCCGGCCAACAAAAATCCATAACCTTAAGGCATTTTGTTTTTCACCCCCGGAACCATGATCCTGTGTGTATACTTAGGACTGTTATTATGTCAGAATGTAGACCATTATGCTGGGTTGGTGACCAGTTAACCATAATGCCATTCACGAGGAAAGAGCGAAACGTGGGCAGGCCGGCTCTTAATGAGAACTCCTGTTCCAAGGTTTGTTTATTTTGATACACCTTTTGGACCATATCCCTGGTGTGGTGGCCAGAATGGGAATGCCACTTCACTTCCCTCCTCATGATCATGGTAGGCTGGCTCTCAATGAGACCCCCTATCCTGCATTTGACATTTGACATGTTTTTTCTTTTTCCTTATTTATACACAAAGGGTGGTTCAGCACTCATTAAGAGTAGGAATGGTGGAAGAAGTCTTATTATCTCAATAGGAAGATTTAAACTCTTTGCCCTTATTCCCAAATATTAATAAAAAGATTTTAAGGGAATCAGCATGATAAAGATCACCAACTGTGGCAAAATTAGTAAAACCATGTCACAAAAGGTAAGAAATAAGTATGTCTTTCCATCTGTCCTTTTATTAATGCAGAGCCTTATAGATAGAGCGATTTATGGTTTGCAGATTTCGGTATGTTGTGTCTTTATATTCATCTCATAAATGCATAGCTGAGGCTTAAAGACTAGAAAGAAGACGGGAAAAAGCATCCTCAATTTAAATCATCAAAGAGATCAAAAGTATGCAAATGGTGTTCCGTTGAAAAAGTAACAACGATGGATAATAGAAAAAGGAACAAAACTGCAAATGCCGTTCCTTTTGGGAAAAGGAACGGCAATCATCCGAAACACTCCATATGCCATTCCGTTGAAAAAGTCAGCACAGAAATAAAAGAACGCTGTTTTTTTTTTTTTTTTGAAGAAAAAGGAACCGTGGTAACAGCGATAAGCGTAACAATATCGTTTTTCTGAAAAAGGAACAGCAGAGATCCGAATGCTGCTCCTTTAGAAAAGAAACAGCAGAACAAGCAAAACCAATATAAAAAACACACATATGCTATTAGAAGAGCAAAAATCAAACTTTGTGGAAGAAAAAGGAACAGCTAAATGACAAGAATTATTCAAATCAACCTTATGTACAAGAATCACTCAGAAACAAAAAAACTTTATGTACAAATTGCAAAAGAAATAGACCCTTAATGAATTGCAGGTGAGGAAGATTTGTCTTCCTCTCCTAAGATCTCCAGATCAGTATCTCGGCGTATCTGCTGGCAGAAGGATGCCCGAGTAAGTGGTTTACGGTAGAGACGGACTCGGTGACCATTTACCTTAAATGCATATCCAGAACCGTCAATAGTGTTAGAGTAAGAGTTCCATTGTCATGTACCTTCTGGATTTCGTACGGTCCCAACCATCGAGTCTGAAGTTTTCCAGGGAAGTCCTGAAACCGAGAATCGTATAGCAGAGCCCAGTCTCCCTCGTGGAAGACTTTGTTCTTAATGAGCGCATCATGCCATTTGGCTCTCTGCTGTAGAATTAATGCTGTATTTTGTAGTGCAGAGAGTCGAATTTCGTCTAATTCATTGATCTGCTGTAGTCGATTGAGTTGTGCCTCCGTTAAGTCTAGGCCAACTTACTGTGCTGTACGCAGTGTTTGGATTTCGAATTCTATGGGAAAAATAGGTTGTTTTCCAAACACTAGTTGATAAGGTGAGTAACCAGTGGTGCTCCTCCATGTGGTTCGATAGGCCCCGAGTGCTTCAGGTAGTCGGGTAGCCCAGTCACGCCTATGTGATGCAATAGTTTTCGTTAGGATTGATTCTATTATCTTATTGCTACTTTCTACCTGCCCATTCGGGTGTGGGTGATATAGAGTAGTGATCTTATGCTGGACATGATAATTGTTAAGTGTTGCACCTAATTTATGCCCAACAAATTGTGGTCCTCCATCTGTAATTATTTCCCTAGGAAGGCCATAACGAACAAATAGAAGGAACCAGCAACTGTATGACAGAGTCCTCTGTGGCTCTTGGTAATGCTTCTGCCTCAACCCATCTGGTGACATATTCTGTTGCCACCAGAATATATGTTTTTTGATTTGATGAAGGGTTGATGGGTCCAACGAAATCCAGAGCCCACCGTTCGAATGGTTCAATGACTAAACGGGTTTCGTAGGAATTTCATCACCACACCAGGGTCGTCCCGCGTCGGCAATCACATGTGCTTGGACGAACTTTTGCACTTAAAGATCGTAAAGCCGCAATATCCTGTCCGCAATACTTTATGTCCAGATTCTACGCTCAGCAAAGTGCCCCCCACATGGTCCATCGTGACAGGCTTTTAGGATGTCAAAGATTTCATCCTCTCTAACACGTCGCCTGATATGCATGTCTGCTCCTGTGTGAAACAAATAACCTCCAATCCACGAAAATCGAGAACTTTTCTGAATAATCTGCTTACGCTCATTAGGAGTTAAATCTTTTGGTAATTTACCTACTGCAAGGTAGTTGGCAACATCAGCATACCGTGTTTGAACAAGAATAAAGAAACAGGTGTTCATCCGGAAATTGATCTTCCACTGCTGCTGCATCGCTTGATTTTGGTATCCTTGAAAGAAAATCGGCTACATGATTTTCTTTGCCAGGGCGGTCCTTGATTGTTATATCGAATTCCTGCAATAAGATTAACCATCGAGTTACTCTGGCATTTGTGACAAAGACCGACGATAAATATTTTATAGCGTAATGATTCGTATACAAGATGACAGTAGCTCGTGATATGTCGTCTAAATTTATCGATGTTACGTATTGCGCCTAGAAATTCTTTTTCGCGTTATCAAAGGTAATTCAATCTCAAAGCAGGGGATAAATTTTGCCGATGTGCACATATGCGCATATGGTTTTTTATCCTCTTCCCGCCCAAGGACCGCACCAATGGTCAGACCGGTGCATCGTATGATATCCGGAATAGGAAATTCCCAGTTTGGTCCTCGGGCGATCGTGGGGGTCAGGATAAGCAAGCTTCTTTAGATCCTCGAACGCATGGTCACATTTGTCTGTCCAAAGAAAATGAACGTTACCAGTCAGTGCATATAAAGGAGCAGCAAGGTGCGAATAATGCTCTATAAATCGTCTATAATAACCTGAAAATCCAAGAAAACTGCGTACCTCTGTTTGAGTAGTAGGGAGATGGGAGGGGGGAATAAGCAAAAGTATTTGGATTTTGGCCGGGTCTACCCGAATGCCGGCTGCGACATAGTGTCCTAGGATAAGTCCTTCATCATCATCAAAACAGCCATTGCTTAAGCAAAGCCTAGTAACAATGCAGCGTTGTAGGACTTTCTCTAGGGTGTCTAGAGCTGTATCGAAGTCATCTCCGTATGGTGTAAAGTCATCCATGTAAACTTCAAGTCCATCATTGATTAAATCTGCAAAAATACTTAGGATAGCCCTCTGAAATGTGGCAGGAGCATTACATAAGCCAAAAGGTAAAACTCGATAGGCAAATGTTCCCCAAGGACAAGTAAAGGTAGTTTTATCCTGGTCTTCAGGGGCAATATGAATCTGATTGTATCCACTGAAGCCATCCAGGAAAGAAAAGAACTTCTTCCCTGCTAAAGTGTCCAATACTTGATCTATGAAAGGAAGAGGAAAATGATCTTTTTGGGTTGCCTTGTTAAGTTCCCTATAAGCCACACAAATTCTCCATTTCCCATTCTTTTTTGGTACCACCACAAGTGGAGAGACCCATTTACTATCAGAGATTGGGTAGATAAAATTCACATCTAAAAGTTTTTGAAGTTCAGTTTTTACAACATCTTTTAGATGGGGATTAAGTCTCCTTTGCGGCTGACGCACAGGTCTGGCATCTTTTTGTATGTAAATGTGATGGGTACATAACTGGGGATCAATTCCTTTCATATCAGGGTAGTCCCACGCAAATGCTTCTTGATATTTTGTTAACAGATGGATGAGCTTTGTTTCTTGTTCCGGTGTGAGATTAGCATTGATGTTTAAAGTTTTCCCTGGTGCAATTTCCACCGTTTTACTATTTGCAACAGACGTGACAGGTATTATTTGATCATGAATATCTTTCAGGGGATCTTCTTCTAACTCATTATCAAATGCTGCTTTTATCATGTGACATTGTGTTCGAGGTTCAGTTTGAGTAATGAAATTGTTAATGGCATCGTCTTCTGTTTGATCTTTGAAATCAAGTGCCTCTTGTATAGTTAATGAAGATCTAATGTTATCAGTAAGATATGATACAGGGTGCTTATTCGTTTTAATCATTGTGACACTTGGCTGCGCTGGAGGATATAGAACTAAATTTTTGCTATTTGGTCCTCTGGTTATGGTCATATTACCCTGCCGACAGCCAATGTAGGCATCGGCAGTAGCGAGCCAAGGTCTACCTAAAATTAGCGGGTGTCCATCAAGTCGGGTTTTTGGATTAATTATCAGGAAATCGGTTGGATACTCCCAGGATTCTACAGAGACCATGACATCATGTAGAGTACCCTCTGGTCTAACCACAGATCGGTCAGCGAATTCTAACAGAGTAGAGGTGGGTTCTACAGATGTAATGTCGAGATTTTGGCAAGTTGTGGTTGTTAAAATATTAATTGCGCCCCTTAAATCAACTAAGTATTGTGCGGTGGTCCCGCCATAAATTTGAACAACATTATAAGATCTCCCGGGTCTTCATATTTAAGGGGTGTTTCTCTTCCCGACAATAGGTCAGATAAGGTGCCGACTACTTGGACTCTTGGATTGTTTGTCATATTCCTCCTTGGTTTCTTTATGCACAACTCTTTTATGGTTTTGGCATATATGGGAATGTCTTGAATAGCTTGGAGGAATGGAATTTTTATGTACAAGTTTTGTAATTCTCCCAGAATGTCAAAGTCAGGGTATTGTATGGATCGAGGTATGGCTAATCGTTCTGGGAACGGAGGAGAGGATGTGGTTGCTGGATTATGAGTTTGTTGCTTATTTACATCCTCTTGTTGTGACTGATGTTCTCTGGGTAACTTATCTTCAATATGAACTGTTTTATCTCCCTCAGTTTCAATTATACGCCCAGATCTTAACTGAAGGTCAATGCACTCCCTTAAGTCAGGTCCTGGTTCTGGTGATTCTATGATTTGAATAGATTGGACCTGCGTGTTGTTTGGATTGGGATCGGGTTGGGCTGGGAGTTGCGGCCTCAAGTTAGACTGGGGCTTTTGTTGTAAAGCTGGCAAAGTAGGTTGAGGGAGCGGAATCGTTCCGGCTGGGAGGTACATCGGTCTTTGCCAGCTTGTCTGCCAGGGTGAACTTTGTGAAGTAGAGGGGGTCCATTGTGAAGGATATGGGCCATTTTGCCAATATGGTGGAGTGTATGAAATTTGGCCAACCGCCTTGGCTTGTTTGATTCAAACGGCGGATTTGGAGAAGGAAATGATTGTGGTGACCAGTTTGTAAATGGGGTTTGAGATTGATTTTGCCACATACCATAGTGTTGAGCATTATACTGTGGGTTTTGAAAGAAAGAGGTTGGGTCTGGAAACATACCAGGTTGTCTTGGTTGCCACGGGCGGCGCTGATTGATTGAATTCACCGATTCTGGTTCTTTTTCTGCTTCCTTATATACTGCTTTCAATCCAGGAAGTGAGGGGCAGTTCTCCGTAAGGTGGTCTTTTGTACAGATGGCGCATGTTTGGACTTTATCCGCAGGGCACCTCGTGGCCGTGTTTTTTTCTCGCAACGTACGTAAGATTGCCATAGCCCCGTTCGCCTCCGAAATCGTTTTGTTTGCCTGCACAATATCAAGTCGTGTAGTTAGTGTCCCCATAATATCGCTTTAAAATTTTCTAATAAATTTCACCCCCGCACGTGTTACTCCTTCGGCTGATACTTTGTTATCTCTTGCAACCCGATCATATTCTGTCGGTTTTATTCTTGTGCTGCCTCTCGAACTCCGGATACATAAGTCAAGGATGTCAGTAAAACTCTCTTGATAAATATCCCCTTTTCCCATAATGTTTAATGTTTCAATCCATTGTTCCTTCATACCCCTTATTAATGCAGTTTTTAACACATTATCAGGTAAAGGTAGTGATGCATAAGGAGATCTCTGTAGATTGTACTGAAAACGTTCCACATACTCCTCTAATGTTTCATTCGGTCTAGCTGTCATTTGAAATATTTCGTCTTTTAATTCTCTAGACCTACAATAATCTTGATATTTTTTTAAAAAGGATTCTTTCATTTGATCCCAATTGTTGATAACCCCACCACCTAGCCCCATAAACCATCTTAAAGCAGCCCCTTTTAATGTAGAGGGGAATAATTTCAATTTTTGGTGATCGGTGGTGTAATCGTACCCCCTACATAACACATCGAATTCGAATAAGAATGCATCCGGATCTTCTGATGTGAGTCCGTGAAATGTGGGGATATGCTGAAGAGGGATAGTTTTCATGGGTGCATTTGCTGCAGAATCCACTATAGGATATTGTAATGTAGAGGTTTGAGTGTTTGGCTGGTTTTCAGCGTTTGGTTGGTTTTGAGCCATGCGATCGAATATATGCCAGTAACCTTCTGGGATATCTAGGAGGGTATTCCTAGGTTGGTTGGGAACGGTTTTGACAGGGATCTTTTTCATAGCGCTTCCTTTATCCGGAATAATGGGAATACCAGGTGTTTGAGGAGATTGAATCTCCTCAACAATGACTTTCGCGGCACTCCCCTTATCTGTGCTATCTAATGGCTGATTTGTTTCAAGAGGAGATTTTGGTTCCTCGGTTTCCCCTGTTTCTGCTTCTCCTTCACAAAAGTTGCTAGAGTTCCCTTCCTGCAATAATTCTGGAGTGGAATTTTCAACTTCTTAAAAGTCCTGCTCCTCAGTTTGACTATGCACCTCAGCACAGGCTGCAGATGGTGATCCTGTGGCCTGAAGGGAACTAGTAGGTGGTTTAGAAGTGTTTTTATTGAAAACTACTGATGGCTGAGACTCTGTTTTCTTATAGATTTCGTCTATGAAGGTTGTTCGGCCAGGGGTCACCGGCCCCTTAGCTTTTTCAGGTTTGGATGGGGGTTTGATATTTTTTTCTGGTTTTTTCTGCTTAGTCATGCACTCAAAAATAAACTACGAACTTCTATTCAAACAAGCAAAAACAAATCACAGGGGAAAGCGGATAATGATTGTCTTTTACATGCTCGCACGTAGGTTCTTACCTTCCGTTTTTAGGATCCAACTCCTCCCTAGCAAAGCTTGTACACTACTCGAAAAAGACAAATGGGTTTCCCCCACTTTCCCCCGCAACGACGCCAAAATGTAGAGCTATAAAAAGGGTCTCTTTCACCTCTATTCACCTCACATTAATATGTCAACCCGAGAGCGTTTTGTCATTACAAAGAGTGATTCAATCCGAGGCTCATTCGTCAGAGTAATGCTAGTAGTACAGTGCTTTAAGAAATACAAGAGTAAATGGATGCTTAACTGAAATCAAATTGCTTTAAAGAAGTAAATCACACACTCAGGAAACTCAACAACTCATCAGTCAAGGGTTGGGTAATGATAAACCATCCCTTCAGAAACTGATAGAAAAAGAACTCAAGCATAGATCACAAGCCTGGGAGCTAAACAGTGACTGATACTGCTCACTACAGTCTTAGATCATCTCTCCCAGCAAACCATCAAATGCAGATAAATAGAACAGCAAAGGAAATAAAGGATTAAACTATAATTCTGAAATGGAACAGCAACTCTAAAATAGGACAGCAAATGAATACTAAGTCCCGCGGGTTATATTCAACTTAATCTATGCACTCTTTGCAATCAAGGAACACTCTGTTATTCTAAGGGCAAATGACACAAATCATATTAATGGAACGGCAATAACAGTTTGGGAATTATGGAATAATACTGATGCATTAGAAACGCACACAACACACATGTCAATAGAACAGCTCTGTAGCTTGACAGTAAGGATACGCGATTAACTCTAGAAAGGAATAAGAACGCAATGCAGAGTTAACACACAAATCTGGCTGTAGAAACTTCAATGATTCAACTTAAACAGAGCATGAAATCTGAACGTATAAGCATATCAAATAATCAACTAACAGTAATGAACAAACCACACATAAACGAAGTCAGCATTTGCAGCGGTGGCTAGTGTCCTTCGGGGGTCGGCCCTTAGCCTCCAAGGATACACCGCTTAGGTTAACGCAGATGCGAAGATGGAATAATCACCAGTCTTTCATTAATACATTGATCAAAAATACGTCGAACCAGTTCTCAACAAAGCTGAATAACCAAATCGAATGTCTTACAAAAGATTACATCAAACGTATCTTATCTCGCCATTCTCTGTCTCTAAACTAACAGTACTCGTCTCTTTTTATAAAAACGATGGCGGAGATGTCCAAGCAATTAGATAAGTAAAGCAGCGATCCCTTAGGATCTTCGATCCTGAGGGATTCGCCAAACAGTTAACTTTCATCCAGTCTTTGCTATTGCGCTGAGCTAGTGTCCTCTCTCTCTTGCCCGAGCCGATTCTCCTTGATCTTGTCTCCCTATGTTTACGTTTGGTTCTCATCCAGAGGAACAACGGTTATCTCCACTTCGTTCTTATCTTTAGAGCAGCAACCCTTCGTTTTCCTCTTTCCCTGTATAGAAAATAACCATTATCAGTGGCTAAGTTATACATATCAATTTTCACATGTTTTGTGATAGTTCCCTATGACTTTCTAAATCCATGATACAAAAGGTTCACAAATTGTATTAAAAAGCCATTAAAGTAATCATCAAAATCATACCTTTTCGCATCTACAAAAATCAAGTCAGAGAGAGATCATAATGATGAAATGTGCATATTGAATGGTAAAAGTGAAATCATAATTTACAATGATAGTGAAACAAAATAGTCAAAGAGCATCAGAGTTAAAGTGTATCAGGTAAAAATAAGAGTGAAAGTTAAAACAAAGTTACAGAACAGTCAAGGTGAAACAGTAAAAGTAAAAACAGAGTCAGTAATGGTTAACAGAGATGGAAATACTTTCACCAACAACAATGAAGTTTATCGAAAGTGAAAGTAAAACAATTAAAAGAACAAAAAGGCTAAAAGATGAAAATAGAGCAAGAAGGGACATTTTTGCTTAAAATTCATGTTTAAGTCATTGTTTTGCAGAAACTTTTGTGACCAATCCAAGATGAATTTAGAAAAACTGAAGAATTTTTATTTTTTAATATGTCCAACTACAAAAACCTCTCTCACATTTCTAACAAACATGATAGGTTGGGAAATATAAAACAATTTTTGAAAGCACTTTTTGCAGAAAATTCCCGTTATGTCATCATTTTGCAGAGACAATGGTGGCCAATCAGAAATACATCTTACAAAAATGAAGTAGGTTTTTGTTCCTAAGAGACTCATCTACAAAAAAATATCTCACTTTTTTCATAACTATTACATAATGAAATATACATGTGCATCTTTATAGCCTATTTTTCAGACTGTGTAATACTACACATCTTTTTGCAGAGCCTATTGTGAACAGCTGGATCAGAAATTTAGGAAACTGAGAGAGGTTTAGCTCAAAAAAATATTAATCTAAAATAACCCCTTTAATTTTTTACTTATCTATTTTTTATTGATAAATACAAAGGTATCATTGGACGCCAAGTTTGTAGAATTTCTGGAGCAGAATGCACAAAGAAAGGAGACAGTTAGTGACTTGGATGCCTCATCATCAACTAAGAGTTGAGATAAAATTTGAATTATTCTCTTCGTCATCACCTATCCATAAAAAATAGTGCCAAATAGATGCATTATTTTTTAGTGTCCTTTACTTCAGTTCTATTTATGTAAAACAGTTGGAGATATTTGTAAAACAATCTTGATATTTTTTCAAGATATTCTAGTTTAGAATTTGTATAAATACTTCACTCTTTGAAGTATTTTGTCTGGAATAAAATTGCTAAGATTACTATAGAATTTTTCTGATACATTGGAGGCTCTCATGTGTTGAATTCAAAGTATCAGACTGGACAAAGCTTAACTGGCATCATAATTCAGGATTCATGCAATAAGTTGAAGAGTGAAGTACATCTCTTCTTGTCATTGTTTATTTTTTGAGTTTCATGCAATTCATTATGTGTTTGATCTATATTAACATGTAAATAGGAATATTACTATAGGACTAGCCATTTTCTCCCTATTTTTAACTAATTTACCATTTAAATGTTTTATGTTGATTTCCAGTGTTAGGAATCCTTCATTGCTCCTACTCCCGTTTTACCTCTGCCTCCTTCTTCCATTTTCCGGATCAAAGTATCCTTCATTTCCCTTTATCCTGATCATACCATTTCATAAAAAACCTTTCCCTAAATGTATGAGGGTTATATACCTTTCCCTGAATACATTTTTACCATTTTTACATTTCCTTCTAGTACTGTTATCTAGACTTTGACTACATAGTCCAATGGACAAGTAGATCTCTCTCTAGTTTAATCCTAAGTGATTTTTTCCCACCAAAAATTTTAAAACAAAACCAATTTTTCTATCATAACTAGCCTAAAACATAAATAAAAAAACAAAGATAAATCTTAAAGAGAGAGCCCTCTTCAAATTCTAGGAAGGCTAGATCCTAGGATTTGAAGTAGGTTTGTGGTTACCTCAGACTATTTATTTCTTGAACCTGGAGAAATTACTGAGTGATAACATACTGGCGACCATACTGGAGAAGAATAACATTTTCTTCAGAAATATTTTACGGATTCAAATATGATCTATGATGGTGGACAGTGATCAGACATACAAAGGTTAAAATCATCCACCTGGTGACTCCACATCAATTTCACAATCAAGACTCCACTGGAGGAATGAACCTCAAAGAAAAATATGGAAAGATCAGGCTTTCAACTTGGATCTTAATCTAAGACATTATGTTATTTCTCATTAAGAAATTTTTTCAATATATATTGTATTTTATATAAGGATATAACTTGGTTTTATAGATACAGTGGCCTTTCTTTATGACTAATTTACAAGATGACCCAAGAATAAAACATAGGTATGCTCCCATGAGTAGAGATCACATACCTGGATTTCCATACAAACTACCAAAGTTAAATTGGTATAAAAATCTGCCCATGTTTCAAGATGAGAATATTGATGATCCTTTGTTACATCTCATTAAATTTCATATACACTCATGGATATTGAAGGGTGATTGGCATGAGGATTGCCTCATGAAGCTTTTCATGGAAACCTTAGAAGGACCAACAAGGGAATGGTATGAAGCTCTCAAACCTGCTAGTTTATTTTCTTTAAAAGATTTTCACAAGGTATTTTATGAGCATTACAAAGAATATTTTCCATATTTATCATTAGCTGAAAATTGTTCTGATCAAGATAAAGATCTTATAAATTACCTTAAAAATATTGATGAAGATTTTGGAAATTGACATCCTGAAGATTTATTAGAAGAAGTCCAGAACTTTCATTCTCAATTTAAATGTCATAATAATCAAGAGGAGTTAAACAAATATGAAATAGATCAGGAGATGAATCAAGATCCATAAAGCCCCTTTGTAGTAACAAATGGTGTTTCATATAATGTTTTGAATGAAGTTAAAGAAAATATTCAACCTTATGATCAATTTTTACATAAGAGAAAAAACAATTGTTATTCAAATCTAATAATTCAGAGATTTCCACCCCCCTTACCAAATAAGAAATCAATTTGCTTCTAAACATGCAACTATCCTCAAAATATTTACATAATGAATAAATTGTTTCTACTTATTCTAATGTTGATGAATGTACTAAAGTTTTTATCCATGAAGAGACAAAAGAACAATTTGATGCTCATGTTGTTCTACCTTCCCAAAAAGGCCCATTGCTTGATAGTACTCCTATTGAGAAAAATGATGACTTTCAAATAGAATGCAACCAATCTAATCAAGATATATTACGATTGCTAGAAAAGAAATCTGCTGATCTGAAGTGTATGATTGATGACATTCCTTATTTTGAAGATTTGCATAAGTATGATCAGTATGATGATAATCATGTTCTCCAAATTCAAGCTAACTTCACAGAACAATCACTAGCTAGTTTGAGGGATGAGATATTAGAATTTCAGCTTGATGAGGTTTTTCTAAGAGCTATATTTCTTATTTTGAAATTAAGAAAATATTCTCCTCAACTAAAAAAATGTTTTCTTGAGATAATTTCTGAAAATTATGAAAACGAAATTAAACTTTTACATTCTCAAATTTAGTCTCATAATTTTCGAGATCCTAAAGAATTCTTGGAAAATCTTCCTTTTCCAAAGCAAGAGGAAATTGTACTACCTTTTGACTTGTAGATTGAAGATGATTATTCTTTCAAGCACAAGACTGAAGAAATAGTTTTAGGGATTAATATTCATAATACAACTGAGAAACTAGTCATTGAAGGCCTAGAAGCAAAAATCATACATTATGCTTTTGATGATCCTATAGAAAATTATATGGACACTATTTTTAGTTCAAGTCTGCAAACATGTTTTATCTATGAGGATCAAATATATCAGCAATTGCCATTTCACATCATATCATTGATTATGAAGACACATGATCAAGTTATACTTCCAAGTTTGATGACAAGAGGTCAAGCTATCCATACATTTCTACAGCGACTTGACTTGCTTCATTGGCATTTTTGTATCACCTAATTCAACAAAATTAACAGTATATTAGAGTAGGTAGATGAATGAAAATAAGCTCAAAGCTCTAAGCATTTTTTTTTTCAGTATTCAGTTTTCAGCTAGTTTTGAAATAATTCACTAAGATTTAAAGCCAAGGAGAAGGTCCTAAAGATATTTAAGATCTATCAGTCTGGTTTGAGAATTGCAGTATGTTATTTTAGTTTCAGATCATATTTCAGTTTGCAGAAAAAGGACTAAATTCATTTCAAGAGTTTCAGTCATAGAGATTTTATAACAAATCAAATGCATGTTTGGGATTGGCTCAAAGGATCATGCTACTAATCGACAGTGTTCTTGACATCTCACAAGGAGATGCCATCCCCATGTGAAGCCATTGTTAGGGTCCTATAAATATAGGATTAATAATTTTGAATTGACTCTTGAAGTCTTGTAAATATGTACATACCTTTCTTTCTGCAAGTTTTTTCTCATATTTTGAAAAAAATAAAAAATAAAAAATAATAATAAAAAACCAAAAAGAGAGTAAAAAGTCCTAAAAGAAAGATCAAAGGACTTAAAAAAATATACACCCCAAAAGAAAAAGATGAAAATAAAACATGAAAGTGTGCAAGTCCAAATGCCACTCCTTTTTACTTTTGCTAAATGATTATGGCAAAGTGTCAATAAATTCCATAATCCATGATGAGTTAAAATGTTTAATATTGACTTGTCATGCTATCAATTTTCATGTTCTAGATAGTGAATAAAGATTAGTTAGAAAATTTAATCTTGACTAATCAGTAGATAGGTAGAGAATAAAGAGGAGCTCATCAGTTTAATCTGAGCTCTCGGATGATATAAGGTAGATTTAGATAGTTTTTATGATTTCAAAAGAATAAAATGTTTCAAGGTAGCAAGCTCAAATGCACCTACAAAAGGAAATAAAAAAATGTTAGATTAAAGTTGGGTAGGTATAAAGAAGTGGGAAGAAGCTTGTAAATATTTATCACTGGGAAAAAATAACTAATTTCCTATCCCCTATAGTTATTCTGCATTCTAGACTTTCAGTCAAAGGGGCTCAGAGCATTCCTTTGACTTCTATTGGGACTGGACCCAAGGCTCAATGACTGTTAGTTAAAAGTGTTGAATTCTTATATTAATCCCCAATTATCATTATTTACCCTTCATTCACCCATTACAACTCAAAATTTTAAGTAAGAACTCTTTTCTTACTTAATGATACATTATATCCCATTTCATAAAACATACAAACCCTCAAAAAACATCTTATCCTAAGTAAAAGTGGTGAAATCATCAAATGATAAACTTTGCTTTAAGGTTTTCACTTTACTTAGTCATATAAGTGTATTTCTTCAGTATTTCATTTTCCTTGTCATATTAATTACTAACTTATTTTATTGACTCTTTAAAAGAGACCTTATCCTATTAATATAACTCCATATATTTAAATATCCCCTGAAACCCACTATTATAAGATTTTATGCCAAATTTAATTATCCACATGTTGAAATAAAATCCTAAAATATACCCCCTTTGGCATAAAACTAACAATATATAAATATCCCCCCCCACTATAGTTATTAAACCCCCCATGGTTTAATAAACTATATAATAAAATAAAAATACTTCCGAGATTATCATAAAGTTTAATTTAAACTAAACTTTAAACCCTTGTAGCTTTTACAAAAGCTCTTATTTAATCCTCGCATTACACAGTTAATCTGGGGTAATATCGAGTTAAAATCGATGGTTCATTTCACATTTCACTTTTGTTTTCTTGTTCATTTACCCGAAATGTATTAGCCTCATGCTATACATAAGATTGACCCTATTTAATGTCATAACCCACCTCACGTAACCCCAACATACATATAATCCTTTGTTATAAACCATATATCATACCATAGCCAGCTTATATGTATAAACCCATAATATGTATATAAAACTTTGGTTATAATGAAAAATATGTAAAGGTTTTATATATCAGTGCTCATTAAAATACTTGGGTCCCACCTTACCTTTTCCACCGCACCTTCCCTTTTGATCTTAGCCATTCCCCCAACCTTTCATATCCAACGACGGAGGGTGAATTTCGCACTCATAACTTGATATATTTCCCAAACTCAAAATCAATGCGAAATGAGTAGTTTTCATGAATCCACCTCTTGTGACATGTCACAAGTTAATTCGATCACGATAATTTGTCATAATATAGCTTACCTCCTGAGGCCAATGCAAAACCACCAATGTTTTTTGCATTTGAAAAGCAGAAACCACTCCCGCCTTGAGAAGACCCACATTTAATATTTTTTATAATAATTTATACAGGTTAAAAGCTTTTGATTCGTTATTTTACAAAGTTATTTGTGTATCTAGGCTGATAAAAGACTCCCCTTGGATGTGTTAAGCTTCCCAAATCTGTTTTAAACCTCTGTTTGTCAGCTTTATACCTTAAAACTCATATTTCATAGTAGATACCCTATTTGAAGACCAAAAAAGACCTTCTCAGCTCCAACAAGTTGAAACAAAGCTCAAATTCAACCATAAAAAGTTGCAGAAACCCTTTTGACAATTGAATACCTACCATCTAAGGTATTTTTTGACATTCAGGCTTGCAATTTCTAAGTTAAAACCATTTATAACTAAAGCAAAGCCCAAATCAAGAGAAATTGTCCATACAATTTTCCCAAAAAACACATAGAAACAAGCCAAACCCTGGCCAAGTTTTCCCAGAAAAAACTATGTTTATAAAAACCCTTTCTAAAGCCAATTTCCTCAATTTATCCACTTTAAATCCCTAAAGATCAATTGCAGAAGCAAGAAAAGGTTTGTATACCTACAAATCTCCTAAAAATTCATTTTTACAGTCCAGATTATTCAGAAAACCCTTGTTTTCTATCTTAAACTAGTTTGAATATCTCAAAAGACTAAATTGAGCAAAGATATCACTTGAAATTATCCTTAGCCTAAATTGCTCATTTTCATCTCTGTTCAAGTAAAAAACTCCTGCAAACAATCTAATCTTGCAGTAGTTATCCAAAATGCCTAAAAAACAAAGTTAAACCTCCACAAACAGATCTCATTCCACAGGTCTTTCAAAATCCTTCAATCACCTCCCTGCAGACCTGGATTTCATTAACAAATTGTTTTATTTTTGTAGGTTATCATCAAAATTTGGATTTGGGCCAACAGTTTCAATACTAGTTGAGAGAATTGTTTGCTCCAAATTCTCAGATTTAAATTCAAAAGCTTCATTCAATAAACAGTTTGTATAAAAAGAAGGAATAAAATAAAGTCAGAGAGAGATCAGAATGATGAAATGTGCACAATGAATGGTAAAAGTGAAATCAGAATTCACAATGACAATGAAACATAATAGTCAAAGAGCATCAGAGTTAAAGTGTATCAGGTAAAAGTCAGAGTGAAAGTTAAAACAAAGTTACAGAATAGTCAAGGTGAAACAGTAAAAGTAAAAACAAATTCAACAATGGTTAATAGAGATGAAAATACTTTCACCAAAAACAATCAATTTTATCCAAAGTGAAAGTAAAATAGTTAAAAGAACAAAAAGGTTAAAAGATGAAAACAGAGCAAGAAGGGAGATTTTTGCAGAAAATTCATATTTAAGTCATTATTTTGCAAAAACTTTTGTGACCAATCCAAGATGAATTTAGAAAACTTGAAAGATTTTTATGTTCTTAAGACGTTCAAATACAAAAACCTCTCTCACATTTCCAACAACCATTATGGGTTAGGAAATATTAAACAATATTGG